>PVIU01006404.1:0-101315 GCA_004026605.1 Ondatra zibethicus
TAGGACTGGCAAGATACTTGGCTCTAGAGGAGATCCCAGGTGTCCACAGGGATGTCCCCAGATAGGTCCTTGGGCAGCAGAGGAGAGGGTGTTGAACATTTCTTTAAGTGTTTCTCAGTCTTTTAAGTTTCCTCTGTTGAGAATTCTTTGTTCAGATCTCTACCCCATTTTAAAAATCAGATTATTTGTTTTGTTTATGTCTAGTTTCTTAAGTTCTTTGTATATTTTGAATATCAGTCCTCTGTCAGATGTGGAATTGCTGAAAATCTTTTCCCATTATGTAGGCTGCTGCTTTGTTCAATTGACAGTGTTCTTTGCCTTACATAAGCTTTTAAGTTTCATGAGGTTCCATTTATTGATTGTTAATCTTAGAGCCTGTGCTATTGGTGTTCTGTTTAGGAAGTTGTCTCCTGTGCCAATGTGTTCAAGGCTATTCCCCAGTTTCTCTTCTATCAGGTTCAGTGTACCTGTTTCTATTGTTGAGGTATTTGATCCACTTGGACTTGAGTTTTGTGTAGGGTGATAGATATGAATGTACTTCGTTCTTCTATATGCCAACATCCCTTTACACTGGCACCATTTGTTGTCTTTTTTCCAGTGCGTATTCTTTTTTCTTATGTGTACTCATAAAAAATCTGGTGTCTATATCTGTATGGATTTATTTCTGGGTCTACAATTTGATTCCATTGATCAACATTTCTGTTTTAATGCTAATATCTTATGATTTTTATTATTATAGCTCTGTAGTAAAACATGAAATTGGGAATGGTGAAGTCTCCAAGAGTTTTTTTTTCACTGTTTAAGGTTATTTTAATTATCCTGGGTTTTTGTTTTTCCATATGCAGTTGAGAACTGAAGAATAGATAGTATTTAGACAGAAAAGGGGAAATGGTGTGGGAAGTTTTTCTGTCTATGTTTTGCTTTTATTGGTTAATGAATAAAGCTACTTTCAGCCAATGTCATAACAGAGTAAAGCTAGGTGGTAAAACTATACTGAATGCTGGGAGAAAGAAGGTGGAGTCAGGAGAAGTCATGTAGTCACCACCCGAGACAGGCATGCTAGAATTTTACTGGTAGGCCATGAACCTCATGGTAAAATAGGAAATAATAGAAATGGGTTAATTTAAGATATAAGAGCTAGCTAGCAATACACTTAAATGATTGGCCAAGCAGTGACTTAAATAATATAGTTTCTGTGTGATTATTTCAAGTCAGGGTGGTCAGGAAATGAACTAGTGGCCTCCCTCAACAGAGAATTGTCATTTCAAGGTCTATAAGGAATTCATTGGAATTTTTATGGAGATTGTATTGAATCTATAGATTGATTTTGGTAAGATGGCCATTTTTACTATGTTAATTCTACCAATCAATGAACATGGAAGATATTTACATCTTCTGATACCTTCTTCAATTTCTTCAAAGACTTGAAGTTTTTTACAATACAATTCTTTTACTTGGTTGATTAGAGTTATCCCATAATATTTTATATTATTTAAGGTGATTGTGAAAGGTGTTGTTTCCCTAGTTTTTTCTCTGTTCATCTGTCATATATTTAGGAGTGGTACTGATTTTTTTGAGTCAATCTTGTATCTAGCTACTTTGCTGAAAGTGTTTGTTAGCTTTAAGAGTTTCCTGGTGGAATTTTTTTTGGTTGTGTATATACTATCATATCATCTGCAAATAATGATACTTTGACTTCTTCTTTTCCAATTTGTAGCCCTTTGATTTCCTTTAGTTGTCTTATTGCTCTAGTTAGAACTTCAAGTATTATATTGAATAGATATGGAGAGAGTAGACAGCCTTGTCTTCCTGATTTTAGTGGAATTGCTTTGAGTTTCTCTCCATTTAATTTGATGTTGGCTATAGATTTGCTGTAAATTGCCTTTATTATGTTTACATATTTCCCTGTATCCCTAATCTCTCCAAGACTTTTATCATGAAGTGGTATCAGATTTTGTCAAAGAAGTTTTACAGCTTCTAATGAGATTATCATGAATGAGGTTTTTTTTTTCTTTCAGTTTGTTTATAGGGTGGATCACATTTATTGATTTTTACATGTTGAATGATCCCTATATCTCGGTGATGAAGCCTTCTTGACCATGGTGGATGATCTTTTTGATATGTTCTTGGATTTGGTTTGCAAGTATTTTATTGAATATTTTTCCATCTATATTAATAAATGTAATGGGTCTGTAATTATCTTTCTCTGTTGAATCTTTGTATGGTTTGGGTATCAGAGTGACTGTGGCCTCATAAAATGAATTTGGCAATGTTCTTTCTGTTTATGTTTTGTGGAATAATTTGAGAAGTATTTGTGTTAGCTCTTCTTTGAAAGTCTTCTGCAACATGGTGGCAGAGTAGTCAGATGACTTACATGGTAAATGCTTGCCTTCAGCCAAGACTGCCGGATGTGAGTGTTTAAGAGGATAGGTAGCTATCACATGACCTTGTGCCTCCCATGCTATATTTTGGGGCTGACTTGATTAAATACAGTTCGGAATTTAAGGAAGGGTGTGTATGAAAGAATTTGTATGTGTCTGTATGTTGGTCATGGTGTACCCCTTTTGTCTGTTTGTTTTTGTATGTATTTTTGTGCTTCAAACAGAGTCTTATTACTCCTTGCTCTTTCTCCCCCATGCTGATAGTGGGAACTAGAACCTCTGGAGGCTGGTAAGGAGACTGCAGCTGATCTGTGCATCACAGTGTCCCAAATTTTTGGTTTAGAGGTTGAAAAAAAATGTTCTCAGATAGCTTTATCTACAGGATTTTCTTCAAATGTGACTGTCTAGAATTTTCCTCAATTCAGTCATTGGCAAAAAAAAAAATACAATCAATATTGATTATCTTAGCCTAATTGTTATTCACCTACTTTGAGCTGAAGGGCTGAAGACTTTCCTTGACTGTAGGTCTCATGAAGAAGGCAAATGTGCTTCTCAGCTGGGGCTCTACCATAGCAGAAGAGTTCCAAGAGAGTGGATTTGTGTACATGACCAACTATGCCTGGGTAAATTTTCTCTAAGGAGAGTCTGGACTAATCAGGAAGTATATAAGGATGAGGCTGAAGATAGCTTTCATTATGCTTGTTGTCCAATGCCCAGAAAGGCCACAATTTGAATTCCTTCCCTAGATTACATCTGTTCTTTCTTTCTCCTTGCCTCTTGTCAAAGATCCATTACAATCTTTAGTACCAGAATCAGATGCTTTCATCCTTGGAAAATCAGATAATGGCACAAATAGCATTTTTTTTCATGATGAAATGTTTTTTTTAATGTGTTGTTGAATTCATTTTGTAAGTTTTTTTTAAATTTGAAACATAATTTTTTATTGAGTCTTTGGAAATTTTACATCATGCACCCCAATCCCACTTACCCCCAGTCCCTTAATATCTACTCTTCACCTCTGCTGTTTGCAAAAAACCTACCTCTTTCTGCTGTTGGCTCATGCTCTTATATGCTGTAAAGATTTGTTGCTCATATTGGTTTAATAAACCATTGATTGCTAGTAGCCAGGCAGGAAGTATAGGAGGGGCAACTAGAATAGGAGAATTCTGGGAAGAGGAAAGGCAGAGTCAGTCACCAGCCAGATGCATAGGAAGCAAGATGAGAATGCGGCACTGAGAAAAAGTACCAAGCCACATGGATAAACATAGATAAGAATTATGGGCTAATTTATGCTGTAAGAGCTAGTTAATAATAAACCTGAGCTAATAGGCTAAGCAGTTTATAGTTAATGTAAGCCTCTGTGTGTTTCTTGGGGACTGAAAGTCTATGGGACCAGGTGGGACAGAAACTTCTGTCTATATCTCTCCTCCATCTTTCTAACACCCCTTCATTCATCCTAGTGCCATTAAGGGCCGTGGTGTGTTATGCCTTTTGCCCAAACAACCCCATCCACAAAATGTTCATGGCAGTGAGTCATTGGTCTGGTTCAAGGTCTCTGGTTTCTGGTACATAACTGTCACTGGGCCCCATAAAAGTAGTTTTATGTTGGGGCATCGGACCCCGACAATGGGGCAGCTGTTAGGGTGGGCTAACCCAAGACCCAGGATGTGGGTCTGGGTGGTAGCTGAGCTGGTCGATCAGGGCTACCTGTACCACTCCCTTAGGTAAGGGGCACAGCCAGCTCTCCTAGACCCATACCATCGGGGTCAGCTCTCCCATACCTGTGGTGAAGGGTGGGGCCATTTCTCCCAAGTGCTGTGGTCAGCTCTCCTATTGGGAGGCAGTGCCGGCTCTCCTGCTACAGTGTCCAGTGAAGGGCAGGGCCAGCTATCCTTGGGCCAGTGAGAAACAGGGCTGGCTTAGCACTGCCCTTGGATTTTAACATGCAAGGTTCCTATGACTCCATGAGTTAACATGAACCATGGACATCTGGTCAGACTTTGACTACTCTTGGGCCACAGAATCTGACATGGCCCATGGTTGAAGCCCAGGCCTGGCCCCATGTGGCTGAAACAGGTCACTTGGATTGGCATGGCCCCCATGGCAGTGAGGCCCTGGGATGCCAACATGGCCACAGGTGGCAGCCCAGACCTCTGGCACCAGCATTGAAATAGCATGTTCTTAAAGCAAATGTGACAGCTGCAATAGAGATTCAGACCTGAGATGGGGTCATCAGAACCCAACCGGATGGCTACAATGCATCCATGATTTCTCATGATAAGCATGGCAGCTTCTGAGAAGATCTTGACACAAAATGGGTTATTATTGGATTGATTATTAAGTTGATGAGTGCTGTATAGATCACCACATGCCAGTGCAGCTAAGAGCCATCATCTCCCATTGATCATGCTAAAGTCATGGGCTCACAGAGGGAAGATTGTTTTCCCTGGGACAAAGCCAGGACTAGAATGCTCTTCACAGCTCCCACTGATAGAGTGCCACAGAAAAAAATAGGATTCTCTACACTGGGCTGCTGAAATGAAAATTGCTATTTAGCATACTTGTATGCTTCTGTGACTTTTAAATTTGTATGTATTTGTATGAGTGTCTATATTTACATATATCTCTGTGAATGTCCCTGTATTTGTCTCTTTGTGTTTTTGTGTTTCTCAGAGTATTTTCAAGAAGATTTTTTTTTCCTTTTCAGATAGGGTCTCATTATATAGCCTAGTATGGTCTTGAATTCACAATCCTCCTGCCTCAGCCTCCTAAGTGCTAGGATTACAGATGTGTGCTGTCATGCCTGGTTCTGGGTAGTTTTTCTTGTTTGTTTGTTTGTTTGTTTTTTCTGAGTGTATGACTCTACATCCTGCTTTTCTGGGAATATGTTTGGTTGTCTGTTTCAGTGTGCTGGCCTGTCTCTTTCTGGTTGGGTACCTTTTTCTCTATTCAGGCTTTTCAGTATGCATGTGTGTGCCCTACTGTATTTATATAATGTGTGTGTGTGTGTGTGTGTGTGTGTGTGTAGTTCAAGTGGAAGGGGCGCTCCTCTCTATATGATATGGATGAGCATCAGGCAGAGAGTATAGGTGCGGCAGTTGGAGCCCCTCACTGGATTATTACCCAGTTTTGCTTCTCACTCAGTAGGTGATTTTCTGTGATTCATTTCAACTCTAGGCCTTAGTTCTCTTGGAGATCATATGACTTGCTTAACCTAGCTTGCAGGGATTTGCCGAGAACGCAATAGTCATGTAATTTACAATGTTTTTGAAAAAGTCAAAAACACTATAAGAAGAAAGGCATTAAATGGATTAACATTGGCGTCAGTTCAAGAAAGACCTGTGTATTCAAACTGGGCATGGAAAGGAGCCTGTGATTCCAGTTGGAGCCTTTGGCTGGTAGGTCATGGAGGCTGTGTCAAGCACGATACGTGGGAGAAAGGGAGGACATCAGCTCTGTGCTCTGAATCAGCAAAAGCAAGGCTCATGCTGAATGCCAGCTCTGATCAGTTAATGGCTACTTGGAATGCCACGTGGATGAGCTCCTGGAAGCCATGTCTTGGCAAAATTGATAACAAGGTCAGTAGGGGTGGTTACTGTGGGTGCCAGGGAGGGGCGTTTACGATGCGCAGATCCGCCTCCCAGAGTGGGTAGGGCAACACCAGAGCTCCGATCTGAAGATGGACTGGTGTCTTACAAGCTGCTAAAAGTAAAACCTTTATAAGTTTTGAGATCACTTAGAGTCTCTGTTTATACTGCCTTAGCTATCATTTCTTGGTGTGTGTGTGTGTGTGTGTGTGTGTGTGTGTGTGTGTGTGTGTGTTTACTTTTCTTCTGTTCTGGGAATGCATTAGTAACTGTGTTAGTTCATATACATATTTGGGCCAATGATGCAAATATGGAGCTTTACTAGAATTGATACAAGAGATGATTTAGGTTGTCACTGTGGTTTTCCTTTCTGTCACTCTTGTAATCGGTCTTATCAAAATTAGAGGAGACATTTTTACTCACCCCCAGAACCTATGCTCTTAACAACGAGAACTAGAAGGTATCAGAGAAGTCCCCAGAACCCGTTCCTTTGCTCGCTTCAAGCTCTGTAGGTCATCCCATACAACCTCGTGACTCAGCATCTGTGTAGGCTTCACTTCCCTTGCTAATGCCCCTTCATGCAGCCTCTGACTTGAGTATATAAATCCCCTCTCTTTGTAACTGAATGGACAGTTGGTGTCACTTTGTGGTGTGAACATGGATGAGCTTGTGTGTCGGTATCAGAGACCATGCACTTTGAAAAAGTCAACAGGAAGAGGAAATACTGTTTCACTACATTGCAGGCATCTTCTTTTTCCTAACTCAGGGGATTAGAAAAAAAAAAAAAGCAATGTTGGACAGTGCTTTGCAATGAAGTGATTTTATGAAATAGTCCATTCTAGGATTTGTCTTATTTAGGGTCTACACTTTAAGCAATGGGGATATGATAGGATCAAGGCAGACCCAATCCCTTTTCTTCATGTGTTTTGATGGTGTGAGACACGATTCAATACCCAACTTCCATGGCCTCTGAACATGGCGGGAGAGAACTAGCAGAGCTGGCGCTGGAAGGACGAGGGAAGGATAGGAAAGGCTACTAGGAAGGAGTGATGCTAAAGCCTCATGGATGAAGAAAGTGTTGCCAGGGTAATCAGAAGCAGGACAAAGGGGATAGAAATAGCACAGGGAGAGACTGGCGCTTAGGAGTCCACTGTCTAGTGAAGGGAGCAGATACAGATTGAGTTATTACTGATGGAAACTGAGTAATTGGGTAGCCGAGCTAAGGAAGTTACTACGAGTAGTTCTTGCACTGGGTTGACAAGTCTTGCACAGCCTTCTCCTACCACCACTTCCTCTCTGATGTGCACTTTCCAAGATTGCTCACCAGCATCCACTTACTGCTCTCCTAGCAGTGGTACCTTCCTGCCACACAACTGGTTTTTCATTCTTGTGTCTAAGACAGAAGACCATCATTGGTTCTCAGCAACATCACCTGGAAGACAGTTAGAAATGCAGTCTCTGTCCTTACCCCAATTTCATCCCCCTGCATTCTAGCCTCTCTGAGCATCTTACGGGGTTCCTTGTCTGCACCACTCTCTTGCTGTACTGTTTCTACCCCTTTGTCCCGATTCTTATTGCCCTGGTAACACTTTCTTCATTCCTTAGGCTTCAGCATCGCTCCTTCCTAGTAACCTTCCCTGTCCATTGCTTGTACTCCCTGCCCCAGCTATGCTAGTTTTCCTGCTATGTTCAGAGGCATTTAATACACCCGACAGTTGTGTATTAAATTGTGCCTCCCTCCATCAAAACAGGTAAAGAAAAAGGATTGGGTCTGCCTTGGTCCTATCATATCTCCGTTGTTTAAAGCATAGACCATAAAACAGATCGAAGAATGAAGCATTTCATAAAATCCATCACTTCCTTACCTCTGCACTTAGGCCATGGTGTGGGATAAGCTACAGCACAGAGCTTAAGAACCTAAGTCTTGGAGTTATCTGAGCTTGTATTTAGGTCTCTCTGACTTTATGCCTCCTGTTGGCTTAATCATTCAGTGCCTCCATAGTTGCATTGGCTATAAAGGAGAATATCTGCCATCGTGTTGAGGGAATTAAACAAAATGATGGAGATAAAGTGTCTGACATCCATTGATTCAAAAAAAATGTCTAAATAGTATTTGCTCTAGTGTGTCAGGCTCTGGGCATTTGGCAATGAACAAAGTAGATTTGGTCCTGCTTTCATGGGGCACTTGACATATTGTTATGGTAGCTGAGTTAGTCTCCGTTATAGCTCCTCACTGTTGGCTCATTCGTGTGGTGCATGGAGTCTGAGCATGAAATTCTAGAAGCTACAAGCTGTTGGAGATGGACACTCTATTCTATACATTTAATTCAATCGATTCCTCAAGCCCCAGCACTGCTTTCAGCTTAATTGTCCATAAAACTGAATCAAGGCTACTTGAGTTCTATCATCATTTTTCCAGCTCAGTAGTCTATATGTGGCAAACCTGAAAACATTACATTTAATGGGTTTCAAAGGCTCACCATTAGCTGATGACTAGATATGGCTCAACATTCCTATGTAAAATAACTTCTTCGGGTTTGAGGCTATGTATTTTCAAATGAGGGAGTGAACGTTTGAAGGGAAAGATCAAAGTCAAAAGGGGAACTGGGTAGTGGTGAGTGGAAGAAGAATCGGTGGTCTTTAGTCAGGAGGATTTGACCTTGATGCGAGAGCTTCTGTGGGTCCTAAAACATTCCCTGGGTGTCCAGCTGCAATGAATTAAATAAGATGATTCATTTGTAAAGAATTTTGTTACTGAAGTGTTTGGGAAGCTTCGGAAGCTGGATATGGTGACAGAAGCTATGGGACACTCTCAGAGCATGGGACATGTGGAGGACCAAGTTTGCGAAAAGGCAGCAAACAGCTAGGACTCAAGGGTATAAGAAACAGGAACCATGGAGAGAGCCTCGGGGCAGTGAGACACTGGTTGGGCAGTAACTGCTGGCTGCTGTTGGAGCCATTTCTTTCCTTGAAGCATTGGTTCCAGAATTGAAGCCCTAGAACAAGGAGGCCTGAATTGCTGAGCACTGGCTTCTTCTCTGTGAGGGTGGAAAGGAAGACTTATGTATGTCAGTGGTTCTCAACCTTCCTGATACTCCACCCCTTTAATACAGTTCCTCATGTTGTGGTGACCCCAACCATAAAATTAGTTTTGTTGCTAATTCATAACTGTAATTTTGCTACTGTTATGAACCGTAATGTAAATATCTATGTGTTTTTGCATGGTCTTAGGTGACCCCTGTGAATGGTTCCTTTGACAAGTTGAGAACCACTAATTGATGTATATGGTGGTAAATCTTCAAAGAAGAAACAGGTGGGAGAGTGTCCTGGAAGAAACAGATCCAAGTACACGTAGCTTGTAAAACAAGGTTGAATACATATTAGCTAAGAATCAGCTTTCTAATATTCTTCCTCTGAGGTTCACCTAAATGCTGCTTGTCTTCCCTGGTCTGTGCACCAACCTTCTCGTTTTCACTGCTCTTTCCACATCTCTCAGTTCTTACCACTCTGTGCTATGAGCACTCTCAGGAGTTCATTTCCCCATCAGCCTAGAGTTTTTGGACTTGCCAGTTTTAACAATTAAAAATACAATATTTTATTAACTGTGATATTTTCCTCCACTTATTTTATATACAATGTATTTTGACCACATTTACTCCCTGTCTTCCACCAAATTTCTTTTATATCCACTCTTTACCACCAACCCCCCTCCCAACTTCATGCCCACTTCCTTTTAACATAACCTACCCAGTCTAGTTTGTGACAAGGCCATCCTCTGGAGCATAGTTGACCCAACCAGGGACCATATCTTTAAAGGAAGTCAATTCTGCCCCCCACTCCCTGAAGCCATTGACTGATGTGGGATTCCCCCTCTGTATGCTGTGAATACCACTGGTTAATAAAGAAGGTGCTTTGGGCCTATTGTAGCACAGACTAGGACAAGGCAGGAATTCCAAGCAGATAGAGGAGGAAAGAGAGGGTGGAATCAGAGGGATGCCATGTAGCCACTGGAGGAGAAAGACACCGATAAATCACGAGCCTAGTGGCAATACATAGAATAATGGAAATGGGTTAATTTAAGATATAAGAACTATCTAGCAACATGTTTAAGTGATTGGCCAAGCAGTGTTTTAATTAATACAGTTTCTGTGTGATTATTTTGGGTCTGGGTGGCCAGGAATGAATGAGCAGTCTCTGCCAACAATAGACTGTTTATAGCTCCTCAGTTGGGGGCAGGGACTCATGAGTCTCTCCTTGTTTCATGCTGTAGTGTTGAGTGGTTCACACTTGCACAGGACTTGTGCAGGCAACCACAGCTGCTGTGAGCTCATGAGTACAGTGGTCCCATCATGTCCAGAAGACATTGTTTCTTCTTATTATTTCCTACTTCTGGCTCTTGCAATCTTTCCACTCCTTCTTCTGTGATGTTTGCTGAGTTTTGGGGGAGGATGGGTTGTGATATAGTTGTTTTATTTGTGGCTGAGCATGCCACAGGTGGGTTATGTTTTACATGGACCAGCTGTCTGGTTTGTGTTAAACTCCATCTGTATCAAGAAGCATCTTTGATGATGACTGAGAGGTGCACTAATGTATGAGTGTAGAGATACAAACGAGGAGGCAGTTTGATACTATGTGCATTTAGAAAAATAGTAGTAGGTCCACCCCTAGGGCTTGCGAGCTCCTCACCATGGCTTCTTGACCAGATGTACAGTACGAGGCATGTGTTGCTCATGTGTAGCAAGCCTTAATCTCAATCAGCATGTGATTGGCAACACCTATAACATTTATGGCACTATTGCACCCATGAGTATATCTTGCCAGACCAGTCATTTTGTAGCTCACAGCTGGACAAGATTGTTGATGACATTTTTTCCCTAGTGGTCTTCACAGCACCTTCTGGTACTATAAAAGATAGCCAATATTATTTGTGTATTTATAGGGCTTGAAGAAATACTTAGTGTTAGTGCATAAAAAGTCATTGAATGATAAAATATCTTACCAGAAATTCAAGTCTAAGTAGCTGGGGCACTATTCTGGACAGGAAACATTTAAATTTTTTTTATAACATGTGTACAAAGACTGAATACCTGAATACCTGAAGACTGTCAAACCAAAAACATGGAGCCTATGCATTCTGTGTACCCCAGCTTTCATTCATTTGATTTTTAAAGTATGTTTTCTTTCGTAAAGTCTTATTCACTGAAGAAATCTCCTCACCCTTTTCAGTATTCAGTGAGCATTTTCTCTTCAATCTAGAGACATGATATTTTCCTCCCCAGGACATTTTGTATTTCTTCAAATCCCTTCCACCTTGATGAGATCAGTCGTGTGGTTCTATTAGCAGCACTCTCCAAGCCTCGTAAATTTAGCTGTTACGGTCATGTAGATAGAAATGAGAATTCTTTTAGCATTGACCTTTACTCCTAGATAGATAGTGTTATCTAAGGATGCAGAAATTCAAGATTCTGGATTTTATTATAAAACGAGATTCCTGCCCCTCCTTTAGTGAAGTTATCATCAGGGGAATCAGGGAGAATGGAGACTTTCATGATTCTGACTTTTACCTCCCTTCAGGGGAAGCATCAAAACCAGGCTATTATAATCTGGGAAGAAATGTGTTGAAAGGCCATTGGGTAGCCCAGAGTGTGGTTGTGGGTTGGAGGAAGGCTGGATGTTTCAGCACAAGTAGAGAGAGGTCCAACAAGCAGGACTAGCGCTAGGACGGGACAGACCCCGGCCACAGAGCTGTGCTATGGAAACCACACGCAACACAGTTACTGCTCACCACAATGGACACCACTGGCCGTATTTTCCCAGAAAATGAGTCATTTTAAGGGTCATTACCTTTCCTCAGAATAGATTCTATAGTTTCTCATTCTCTGGATCTCTAGTTGCTATTTCTAGGCATGTCCCAGTGATCTATTTCCAAGATAATTTGGAAAGGAGAGCAAACATCCTATTTTCATTCCCTGGCTTCTAATAAGACCTTTAAACTGGGCAGGAAATTTCTTCCTTATGAGAAAGGATTTCATATACTGAGTAACCAAAAGAAAGGTTCCGATGGCAGACACATTTTAAGCCATGGTTGATACTGATAAGAGAATTATCTTCTTGGTGTTTTAGGTCATGATAATAAAATGCTTTGTTGGTTCAACACAGCAACATGGGTAGGTGGAAGAGCATGGAAAACTCTACCATTGCTGTCATTTTCTGGAGTGTTGGAATGGAATGACATTGGCTAGGAGGCTAGTTACCACAAAGCTTAGCCCCAAATCCCTGTATTCTTACACTAAGTCTGGGCTCTGCTCCTTACTAAATGAACAATGTGGAAGCATGATCAAATCTCAAAGCCTCAGTTTACTCATTGGTGAAATAGCAGCTTAAAAACCACTTTTTGCTTAGGTACTTATGAGAAAATCTCCCCAAAGCTCTGAGGAGACTGCCTAGCATCTTCTAGGGCTAGAACAGGCATTATGGTTGAGCTAGAGGAAGATGAGATCAGGAATTGGTCATAAGGACCAAAACTCAAGGCTCTCTGATGTTCAGGATGTGCCAGGTATCCTTCTTCAAGGATAACCTGGAGAAAGGAGGTCACGATGAAATATGAAGTAGGTGACCTGAGGCTTGGATGACCTCCATCAAACATCATGGGCAAATTCCCAAATGCTGCTGGTTACAGATGCCTGAGCAGAGCAATCTGTTTTTAAAGTACAATTAAAGAGACAAATGCTTGGAGATCTCAAGGGGTAGACCCACCCCAAGGTCCCATATGCTCAGTTTAGGCACAGCAATTAGACAGTGTAGGGGAAAGTGCTCATTTCTGCTTTAGAGGTGATTTTAAAAACTGAATCTTTTTACAGAACCCAGAACAGGTCTTCTCAGACAGATTCTGTCAACAACCTCTGTTTGGGCTGGAGTCCTGGGAAAGTTATCAGTCCTTAGACACTTTCAAATTTGTGTTTTTATTCCTAGAATATATTAAGTAGATGTCAATTTCTGTTAACTGCTAACTGAAGAACATCTATTTCAAAGCTATTTACTGGGCATGGTAGGGTATGAAAAATGTAGTCATCTAAGAAGACATGGTTTGCTAGGGCTTCAGGTATGGTATCAATTTTATTATTACTTAAGACCCCAGTTAAATTGGAGAATGAAATATCCAAACAGAGAGCTTCTAAGAGACACGCTCTCATTTGTTTTCCACAGCTGAAGACCATTTTAGTTTATGTAAGGTGTTATCTAAGAGCTTGCACATCAACTCTAAAGCCATTGCTTCAAGCTGGGTTGATTGCAAAAAGCACCATTTAAGTGTTTTCATAGTGGGACTAGGGCAGGGATGTGCACACACTGGTCACCCAGGGAGAGGTTGAAACTATCACTTAGCTCTTTAATGGAGGAGGAGGGTGCAATTAACATTTCCTTTGCATGTAACAGTGGAATATTTCAGGTGGTGGCAACGACTTATTCCTGCTTCCTATAACAACTAGAATAAAATTAAACTCAGGACTGCAACTATAAAATGGGAAATTCAAAATTCGTCAGGTGGATTATTTTAGAAGTTTACCTTCTATGTATTTAATTATCCCCTATTTTAATTGTACCAATTAATTGATTGATGGTGTGTGTGTGTGTGTGTGTGTGTGTGTGTGTGTGTTTGTAGTGTAAGGTATGAGGAAAACTTTGGAGAGTTGGTTCTTTCCTCCCACCACGTAGGTCCCAGTAATCCAGCAAAGGTCATCAGATTTGGTAGCAACCACTCTCAGTCACTTCACTTGCCCTCCCTTGCCCTTTCTTCTTCCCCCCTCCCTTCCTTCCTCCTTCCCTCCCTCCCTCCCTACTTCCCTCCCTCCCTCTCTCCTTCCCTTATTTCCTTCCCACCTCCCTTCCTCCCTCCCTTCGTCCCTTCTCTCCTCCCTTCCTCTCTCCCTCCCTTCCTTCCTTCTTTCCTTCCTTTCTTTCTTCCTTCCTTCATCCTTTCCTCTCTCCCTTCTTTCCTTCCTCCCTCCCTTCCTCTCTCTCTTCCTTCCTTCCTTCCTTCCTCCCTCCCTCCCTCCCTTCCTCTCTCCCTTCCTTCCTTCCTTCCTTCCTTCCTTCTTTCCTCCCTTCTGTCTTTCCTTCCCTCCTCCCTCCTTTCTTCCCTCCCTCCCTCCCTCCTTCCCTCCTTTCCTTCCTTTTCTGGTTTCAAAATTGTGTATTCCAATAATTAAAGCAATTTGAATAGCAGCAACAACAAAGGGCACTGTTACTAAACTGTGTTTTACAGCCTGAACAGCCTTGGACAGTCATGAATTTTACTCTATATTTCACCACTTCCCACCCAGCTTTTTCCTTCATCAACAGGTGAGTTCGTTTCCTTCCCTCTCAGCCAGGCTGGAATATGGTTGGGAGAGGCAGGGGAGGCCTTTGTTGTGTGTAGTTCTGAATCTTTGTCCTGAAAGGGTCAGCACAGTCCTTAAACTCGACCCAACTTCTGTGTCTTACAAAGCTAAACAGCTGAAGGAAGGAAAATAAGCAGGCGCTGCATGTGGACTGCAACAGTACACATCAGTGGTGCTCCCCTCATTGCAATTCACGTTCAATTGTTCCTTTTGAAGGCAGAGGATTTTTCTCCTGTGTTTCTGTCTTCTTCAATTTTGCCTTATCGAATTTCTCCATCTCATCCTTATTGCGTTTGTTTGTCACGCTTGTGGAAGGAATGGAGCAAGGTGTGTGAATGAGAAGAGTTTGATCTGCTCAGGGACCACTGCCCAGTCCCCTGGTATTTCTATAATGTACCCCCCCCCACTGCAAGCAGTGCATCAAGGCTTCCTAGTTTACAGATGCAACTTGGTTAGTGCAGCAAGGCAGATAGGTTTTAGCTCCTAGCTAAACCTGAGATCGATTGGCCTGGAACAGTGATGAAAGGGCTTCTAAATAAAGATGCCTCTAGGTGCTTCAGAACGAAGGGTAGTGACTGATAAATAATGTCTGCCACTGTTGGAAAGGGAGGAATAGTGATCATTCCAGGCTCAAACAATGCAAAAGACAGAGGATTAGGAATGGGGTCTAGTTTTGGTTTAGCCATAATATGTTATGTGACATTGGACAAACTTCAGTGTTTGTTTTCTTAATGTTAATTTGGGGAGGAGGAAAGAAATAATCTTGTAACTAAAAATGCCACAAGACTGTTACAAAGATTCAAAAGGGTTGAAAGCATAGAAAATTGTGCAGTACAGCATAATGCATTGTTATGTCATCATTTTCCAAGCAGAAGGCTAACTAGGTAGCTTACAGACTTGTATAAACAAAACTCAAAGTTCACTACAAAGATATTTATCCCTTCATTTTATAAGTGTAGGGGACATAGGACAAGGGGACTCTGGAGTTCTGGAGTGGAAAAGGAGACTCACAGTGGGCTAGAGATAGAAGGACTTTGCTGTTACCTAGAGGAATAACCATTCCATTTGTTTCTGAAGTTGAGACCTTCCATGTTTTCTTTGAGAGAAAATATCCTTTATTATACCTGATATAATAATTCAGTAAACAGTTCTGATCTGCTTGAGGCTGCTTATTTTTTAACATGCTTCCCAGATTTGAGTGTTAAATGAGTGTCATGAAATCTATTTGAATTACAAATAATGAACATAGTTGAACACATGTCCTTGTGATATGATTGAGCATCCTTTGGGTATATACCCAATAGCGGTATTGCTGCGTCTTGGGGTAGACTGATTCCTAATTTTCTGAGAAATCACCATACCGATTTCCAAAGCAACTGTACAGGTTTACACTACCACCAGCAATGGAGGGACCATTCCCCTTACCCCACATCCTCTCTAGCATAAGCTGTCATCAGTGTTTTTGATCTTGGCCATTCTTACAGGTATAAGAATCTCAGAGTTGTTTTGTTTTGCATTTTTCTGATGGCTAAAGATGTTAAGCATTTCCTGAAATGTCTTTTAGCCCTTTGAGATTCAATTATGTTCATAGCAGCATTATTTGTCATAGCCAGATCCTGGAAACAACCTAGATACCCCTCAACCAAAGAATGGATAAAGAAAATGTGGTACATTTACACAATGGAGTACTACACTGTGGCAAAAAAACCGACAGCTTGAAATTTGCAGGCAAATGGGTGAATCTAAAAAAAAAAAAACCCTATTAAGTGAGGTAACCCAGACCCAGAATGACAAACATAATATTTATTCACTCATAAGTGGCTTTTAGACATAAAGCAAAGAAAAGTCAACCTACAGGCCACAACCCCACAGAAACTAGACAACAAAGAGGACCCTAAGAGAGACATACATGGATATACATAGGAAGGAGAAAACAACAAGATCTCCTGAGTAAATTGAGAGTGTGGGGGTCACGGGAAAGGGTAGAAGGGGAGAGGTGAGGAAGGCATGGGAGTGGAGAAAAATGTATAGCTCAATAAAAAACCTAAAAAAAAATCTAAAAAATAAATCCATTTGAATTCAATCAGCTCTCTTAGACATCACCAGAAAAAAATATATTGAGATGTTTTTAGCCCACTAACTTCCTCAGCTTCCACAGTGATCTCTCAGATGTGGGCCTCCAGGGCTTGCTGCCAAATCTTCTTTATAGTGACTGAGAAGGGAGGAATTTCCTTGTCTGAGATGTGAGTGTGTGTGTGTGTGTGTGTGTGTGTGTGTGTGTAAGATTTACCTGTGAGAGAAAACTAAGCCAGAGTATTAACATAGGGGCATGACACATGAGGAGGTGTAGTTCTAAAACCCTTCAGTGGAGGGAACATCTTTGTCTCACTGCTCCCCTCATTTAACGCTGCACCCAACTGATATTAATTCCATATCTATTGTGAACCAGGCACTGTGTTTAGCTCATGGGACATGATGCTAGGAAAACTGATGGTTTTCACAAAATGTGTGGTTTTTGGGAGAGAGAAGAATGAACAAGCATAAAAATAATTTCATTCTGTAAATACTTGGAATGAAAATAAATCATTTGCATATAAGGGACCAGAGAGTGGGGGCATTGGTCAATAACATTTTGTGCTGGTTAAATGAGTCAATATAGGTCCATTATTGGCCACTGGTGGTTCCATATCACACATTGATGATAGATAGCCACACCAATGTCATGAACCAAACTATATCCATGAAGTTCCCTTAGGGTGAAAGAGAAAATCATTGAGTGGGAGTTTGGCTCAGAACATTGTGGATAGAGCCTTTTATTTGTTTGTTTTTGAGCTCTCTGGGGATATTTCTATACCTAGAGCAATGTCGTGAAAGAGACTGTCTGTTCATGGTTAGGAAGCACAAAGGACCTGTGTGAGAGAATTTATGGTGATTTGAGAAGGGGGCAATGAAGTAGCCAAGTTAAAAATAAAAGTTACATAAATTTTGTTGACTAAAGGAAGACAAAGTATTGTTATGACCCTGAAAAACAGAGTAGAAAAGGCAGGACCCAAGGCTGGGAAAAATTGGCTACAGATGAGGAATAAAGATTGAGACTAGAAAGAGAAAGACTTGAGGAGTCCTTGAAGAGCAGAAGTGAGAACTCAAAGATGGTCTTGTTTCTTCTGTGACTCTTCCCTCCTCCTTATAGGAATGAAAGTGAGAGTAGAACACTACAATGTGAAATCTAAGAAACACCAATTCACAAAAAGAACCAACGATCTCTGATGGCTAATTTTAATGTGTGAACTTGACTGGGCCATGACTGGCCCACATCAAATATTATTTCAGGATGTGTTGGCCAAGGGTGTTTTCAGATAAGACTAGCATTTGAACTGGTGAATCCAGAGAAGTAGACTACCCTTCCCAGCACCTACAGGAATCATTCATTCCACCAAGCACTAAACATAAAGCCCCTTCCTGCCTGAGTGTTTGAACCAGGCATTGATCTTGTCCTGTCCTTGTACTAGGATTAGCGTCATTGGTGCTGTAGCCTTTAGGTTTGGACTAAAATAATATCCCTGGGTTTCTATGGCAGATTACTGGATTTCTGAACTTCTATGAGCCAATTTTTCGTGATCTCTCTCTCCATTATATATATGTACATACATATACACACATACATATATACACATATGTATATATATGAGGAGAGAGATTATATGTATATATATGTGTGTGTTTATATGTATATATGTATATATATATATATTTCCCCACTGATGATGAGGTTACATTAAAAAACCCTTTATAAATTGAAAACATTATAAACTGAAGTATGTTTCTATACAGGCCATCTGATTTGACTACTTTTCTCATCACCATGGACAAACAGTTAACACAAGCAACTTAAGGGATGAAAGGTTTGTTTTGGCTCCTGGTTCAGGGGCTACAGTGGTTAAATGGTGGGAGGAGCAGCTCCTGTCTGTGGCTGCAGGAGGCTGCTTGGTTGACATTTTATTAGATCAGAAGGCAGAGACAAGGGGATCCTGTCGCTTGATTGCTTTCCTTGTTTGCTTTGTTTATTCGGTTTTGGACCCCAGCCTGTGGGATGCTGCCTTCCATATCCAAGATGCATCTTTCCTCTTTAGTTAATTCTCTCCGGAAAAGTCTTCACTTTTCTGCCCAAATATGTGCTTCACTAATGCCATAGGTATTTCTTAATACAACTGAGTTGACAGATTTCACCATCGCATGATGGCGAGGTATACTTATTGCCTTTATTATTATTTATTACTATTATTATTGTGTACATGCATGTGTGTGGTGTGTGTGTAGGTCAGAGGACAGTGTTTAGGAGTCAGTTCTTCAGGTCTCTTCTTCCACCATGGGTTTCAGGGCCCAAAATCAACTTTCAGGCTTGTATGGGAAGCACTTATCCCCTGAGGCACCTTCATGGCTCCAGTACAAACTCTGAAAAATGAGTACATTGTGGGTTATGACCCTGTTTTAGTTAGGGTTTCTATTGCCGTGAAGAGATGCCATGACTGCAGCAACTCTTATAAAGGAAAATATTTTACTGGGGTGCCTTGCTTAACAGTTCATGGTGGGACATGGTGGTGTGCAGGCAGACATGGAGATGGGGAAGGAGCTAAGAGTCTTACATCTTGCAGGCAACAGGAAGTGGTCTGTGACACTGGGAGTAGCTTGAGCATAGGAGTCCTCAAGGCCTCCCTCCACAGTGACACACTTCTTCCAACAAGGCCACACCTCCGAAAAGTGCCACTCCCTTTGTGGGGGCCTGTAACATGAGGACCTACTGTTGGGGTTTCCATCCTGCCTAGTTCCCACAGCCAGCAAATCCCAAAGAAATCACACAGAGAGTCTATATTAATGATAAACTGATTGGCCCATTAGCTCAGGCTTCTTATTAGCTCTTGTAGCTTATATTAACCCATTATCCTTATCTATGTTAGCCACATGGCTCAGTACCTTTTCAGTGGGGCAGGACACATCCTGCTTCTTCGGTGGTCTGGGCAGGAATCCCTAGAGAGCTTCCTGCTTCCCAGAATTCTCCTATTCTCCTTGATCCTGGCTAATGGCCAATCAGCATTTATTTAAATCATGATTGACAGAATACAGACAATTCTTCTACACCAGGGGCCATTTTCTTTAAAATCTTCTCAAGACTTCATGTCAATCTTGTAAATAATTGTGGGGGTTGCAAAAAATATTAGCACCAGCAAAAGGTTTCTGAATGTACAACCACCAAAAATTTATTTAAAAAATCAAATGTGTAGTGAATCCGAGCTGTTTCTAGGAGTACTTGCCCATGTTGCATGAGGCAACGTCACTGCAGCCCCATTCTAAACATACAACGTGCACACTTGGCATTGCACATGGCATCAGTGCCAACAAATGCTGCTCAAAATACCTCAGTTAAGATTTGAGACTATTGCATGTTACAAATTGTCATGTTTTTACTCTACATATAATGGCTCCTGGTATAATCATGGAAAGCAAATATTAAAAAAAAAGGTTTTTCCAGGCTGGAGAGATGACTCAGCAGTTAAGAGCCTGGGCTGTTCTTCCAGGGGACCCAGATTTAACTCCTGGCTAAATATTTGTTAATGGATACAGACCATTTTCAGCCTTTTTCAGAGCTGTTTGATTCTTTAATGGACTTCTGATTTTTGGCTCATTCGCTCTCTTTTTTCCCTCTCTCCCTCTCTCAAATTATATCATAGGATTTCTACAAGGGCCCTCTAAGTCAATGAACTTTTAAAGAAAGGCCCAGAGAGAGTTGTCTGCAGCAGCAAGCTGGCATGGATTGTTCTGTGTGCTATGGAGTGGAAAGATGATGGCGGAGGCATTCCTTTTCTTTGTTGCTTATTGCTGCTCTTCAGACACAAATACTTGTCAGCATCTAATCAATGTTGCCTTTTCTGAGGGAAGATGGACAGAGACACGCTTTCCTCTCTGCTCCTGTCAAGGCGAGGGGCCCCTATTGAGGCACTGATCCTAATTTACCTAATGGAGAGCATTTGCCTTCTGCAAGCTTATTGTTTTGATGGGTGCTGAAGACTTGTCACGATTAAGGTATCCTCCCTGTTATTAAGATAAAGACTGACCTTGTCTTTCTTGAGGTAACTGGCTGATGGAAGATAATATGTATCTTTTTAACCACCCCGTCAGGTTAATTGGATGCTTTCTATCCAGGGACCTCCATGTTCTGATTTAACATCAAAATCTCTTTGTAAAAGGCTCAATGCTGGAAAGATTAAATCTAGGACTAACCAGTGGACACAAGAGACCAGGGGATGGATTTCTTAAATTGACTCATTATAATAGAGAGACACAGGAGTGGGACAGGCCTCTCAGAACAGAGATGTTCATACAATGTAGAAGGATCTCTGAGAAGTCGCAGGCCTGATTTATTTATCCCAAGGGCATGTGAGAAGCAATCATATTAAGCTCACTATGAGAAGGGAAACTGGGAAGTCAGACACCAAAGGTTAGAGATGTGGGCTTAGTCTTGTTTTTAACAACTGTGAGGCTAATACTAATTGTCATCATGACAGGATCTAGTCTCAGCTAAGGGACAAACCTCTGGTCCTGGAAAGGGTTATCTCTGTTAGGTTAGGTGAGGTGGGAAGACCCACCTCCCAGGCATCATTTTGCAGTTTTGGGGGCCTGAACTGAGTAAGGAGAAAGCGAGTTGATCATTGGCATTCATCTCTCTGCGTCCTGACTGAGAACAATGCGACCAGCTGCTTTAGGCTCTTGCCAACATGACTACCCCACCATGGTGAACGGTATTGGGAATCGAGATAAATTCTTCTCTTCCGGAGCTCTTCTTCTCTGCTTTTGTCAGGGTGGTTTTATCTATCTATCTATCTATCTATCTATCTATCTATCTATCTATCTATCTATCTATCTATTTATTATGTATACAACATTCCTTCCATGTATGCTTGCATGCCAGAAGAGGGCACCAGATGTCATTATAGATGGCTGTGAGCCACCATGTGGTTGCTGGGAATTGAACTTAGGACCTCTGAAAGAGCAGCCAGTGCTCTTAACCTCTGAGCCATCTCTCCAGCCCCTTGTCAGGGTGTTTTATTGCAGCACAGGAAAAGTGGCCGACACAACATAATGGTGAAAACAGAGGCCATGACAGCACAGCAACGGCAATCAGTGAGTGTCAACTGTTCACTCGGTGCCAGTGCAGAGCTCATGCCTCGTGCACTTCTTCCCACGCCTCATGCCACAGTTAGGCGCTTATTTCTCTTCTTGGTCACTCACAGGCTGTGCGACCCTGGGCTGGTCCCTTAGTTCTCTCTTCTGTGAGGTTTTACTGAGAGATCCCCTCCAGCTCTGTTATGTGTGTGTGCACTTGTGGGTGTGTGCACGTGAGCCTCATTTCCATTTCCTCCTACTATAAAACCACAGACCCAAGGCTTCAGGAGTCAAACTTTGGTTTCCAGAGTTAAAGACTCATTATGTGTTGTCAAATAATCAGGAGTGGAGGAGGAAAGGTTGGATCTGACCTCTTCGACCCACTCTGGCTGGGGCTTTTTCATCTCATACTGTGGTCTTCTCAAAGTCGTTGGTACCAAAAGGCTTGAGGAGTTTTCTCTAGAAGGCAGCTATGCTCACTACCATGCCACTACCACATGCTAAAAGGGCTTTTTGTTTGTTTCTCTGTTTTGAGACAGGATCTCGCGATGTAGCCCTGGCTGGTCTGGAACTTGCCATGTAGACCAGGCTGGCCTCACACTCACAGAGATCTGCCTGCCTCTGTCTTCTGAGTGCTGGGACCAAAGGCGTGCGCCACAAAGCCCAGGAGTTCTCTCCATATATACAAACAGATGAAGAATCAAGTGTGCTTCTCATTGCTAGAAGAGCTCCTGGTTGTGGCTTTTGAGGCCTTCAGGTGGAGTCTGAGCCCAGGCAGGAATTCAGCTAGGACTCTGCTCTATCTTTAAGTAGCACAGACATGGACATGCTGGTAGGGTGGAGTGGGTGTGGGGGGATGATTTTGCTACTGACATTGTTTAGAGCTGCCAGTGACTGATGATGATAAGATCAGATGGATTTTTCTTGCTTTATAATTTTTTTAGGAAGGGAGAAATATGATCAAACTATATTGTAGGAAAAAATTTAATAAAAAAATTTTAAGTAGATTTATTTTTAAGTGTATGAGAGCTTTGCCTGCATGGATGTATATGCGCAACATGTGTGCCTGGTGCCCACAGAAGTCAGAAAAGGGTCTCAGATATCCTAGAACTGGAGTTACAGACGGTTTTGAGCTGGGAACCGAACCCTGGTCCTCTGTAATAACAAACACTTTTAACTTTGGAGCCATCTCTTCAGGGCTCTTGAAAAGTCTTTGAACACACCATAACTCTTCATTGTTTGAATGCAGCTCTCTGCTGCTGTCGACTGCCTCTGAACACAGGACCTGAGTTGTAGGGGTTGGGAATTGGGCCACAGAAGAATGGTTTATGAAAGCCAGGAACAACAACAAAAAAAAAAAAAAACCAGAATCGGGGTTCTGGAGAGATGGTTCAGTGGGTGAGAGAATATATTGCTTGTAAAAGACTAGAGCTTAGTTCCCAGCACTCTCATCAAGAAACTTGTGGTGTCATGTGACTCCAGTGCCAGGGCACCCAACCCACTCTTCTGGAGTCCATGGATATCCATGTTTATATATTGCATATATACACGCATATATACAAACCCACACATAGCCACCCATGAGTACATACAATTGAATAAAAAAGAAAGTTAGGGATGAAGCAGGTTGCTTTAAGAGTGAGTCCAAGGTCTACCTGCATCTTCTTAACTAAGAGTTAGGGCAAGGAAATCCACTCCTTTTTTCCCCCCAAAGGTTTATTTTTGTGTGTGTTATGTGTTTTGTCTATCTGTTTGCATGTGCATGACACACATGCCTGGTGCCCACAGAGGTCAGAAGAGGGCATCAGAACCCATGACACTGGAGTTATGGATGATTGTGGGCTACCATGAGGGTGCTGGGAACCAAACCTGGTTCCTCTGGAAGAACAACAAATGGTTTTAACTGTTGAGCTATCTCTCCAGCCTGAATTCAGTTTTCACCTTAGACAAATAATTGTTACACACTTAGGTGGTAGCAGGACCTATACTTTTTGTATGTTACCTTGTCTGATTTTGTCTTCATAACCTATCCTCAAAGACGTGGGTATTTTTAATTTATAGGTGAGGATTACAAACTCAGATGTGAAGAAATAGGTACAGTATATCTTAGGTTGCTATGGCGCCCTAAAACTACACATATGTGGTCAGCATCTCAAACCCTCTTCTAAGATGGGTAACTCACCCAGGTCTACATTTGCTTGGATTCATATATTTGAAGGGTGATGCTTTGCTCAGACAGGCTGGAATAAGGCTTTAGCATCATGATCATAAAAGGGCCTACCAACTGTCATGGTGTGTTACCGAGGAGACCAGAGAAAGGAATAGGATGAAAGCCAGATATGGTAGCTCTAGGATGAAGAACTGAGGTCTTACATGGGGCTCGCTTTGCACTCTTGCCGGAGCCTACAGGTGCTCAGTGTGGTACATAGAAGCTGTTCTGTTCTGCTTTCTGGGTTCTGCCCAGTGTTCTCTCTCAGCACACCTAGACAGTTGCCCAGTTGATCATTTCCAATCCACTCCCTCTTTGGAAGCTCATTTTGTCCCAAGGGTCAGGATATATAAATAGGTATGCTCCGTCTATCAAATGAAGATTCCTGAGAAATCTGAACCTCCTTATTAAAAGTGCTCCCTACCTTGCATTTATGTGTGCACAGAAGTGTGTGTGTGTGTGTGTGTGTGTGTGTGAGAGAGAGAGAGAGAGAGAGAGAGAGAGAGAGAGAGAGAGAGAGAGAGAGAGAGAGAGAAAGGTATTTGAACTGATCTCCTGTTGGTGCTGTTAAGGATGGTCATGGGAACATTAGGAGGTGAAGCCGGGCTGTAGGAAGTATGCCACTGGGGGTAGACTTTTAAGATTTTTAGTCTGCCCTCCACTTTCTATTTTCTCTCTCTGCTTCTTGTGTGTGGATAGAAATGTCATCAGCCAGCATCCTGCTCCTGTGGCCATGCCCTGCCTTGCCCACAATGATGAGATGAACTCGATCCCCCTGGAACCACAAGCCAAAGTCAACCCTTTCTTCCTTACATTGCGTCTGTCGGGATGTTTTATCTCAACAGAGCGGTAACACATCTGGTTTGTCTAAACCTTCCCTAAGCACATGGTGTTCCCAAGAAACTACTTGGAAAGTTCCCAAGGCAGAAGGCAATCAAACTCAGGTGATAGCCTCCAGGGAGTGAATAAGAAGTTAGAAGCTTGCTTTCTTTGGCAGTGATTTCTCCCATGTCTCTGAGAGAAGTGTCGAGGAAGGCAGCTGCTTTCAGGAGGAGCCCAGGGCTATATTTCCTAAGTGGTCTCAGAAGGGGCCGAGGCTCTCAGCCAAGTAGTGGGTGGTTGTCACTGAAGGCCAAACATTTTGTTGTGAGTTCAGCTCCCATTTGGAATTCATTTCCCAGACCTCAAAGGGTGAGACGTCGCTGTTGTCATTTACTGATTTTTCTTTATTCTTAGCTGTGTTTGTTTTCTGGCCAGGAGCCAAGGTACTCTGTGCAGGCTATAGCAGCCCTTAGGTATTAGTAAGACGACGAAAATGCTAGGCATGGTGTGTGAAGGTGAGGTACAGAAATTGGACAAGAGGGAATTTAGTGAGCTCTGTCATGGTTTCCTTTTTCTCTCTCCGTAGGAACGGAGAAAGTCAGAAGTAATATAATCCATAAATGTCCCTTCCCCCCTCTCCTCTTCCATCTCTTCCCTTTCTACTTCTCTCCATCCCACACCCACCCAACTGTCCACCTATCTACCCACCCACCCACCCACCCAACCATCATCCACACATCTCATATTTATTATTACATATAGGAAAACAAAACTGGGCATCTCTGGTGAGCAAGGGTACCAAGGTGGATGTTTAGTCCCTGGATTATGGAAATATGTAACTGAGGGGAGAAGACAGACATAAACAAAACAGCCCAGTCATTCTCACCACACAAGTTTATGTACTTAGCCTAAATAACAAGGTAAAGAGGGCCGTTACCTCTAATCAGCATGGGGCTGAGGGTCAGGAGAAAGTCTCAGAGCAGTGTTTCCAGATGGATCCTGAAGGGTCAGGAATCATAGAGGGTGGGATGAGATCCAAGGTCACATGATGGGTGTCATGGACATGGACAGAAAAGAATGAATTAAAAGTGTACTATGAAATAAGTGGCTTTGAAAGACATGTAAGAGTGAATGACTTTGCAGCTTCTAGAAGCTTCTGTGAGTGCTATATGCCAGGGTGTCAGTGCCCAGTGTGGGTGACAGTGAAGTGGGCAGGTAGTTGTCATGTCCACGTATGTCATCTTTGCCTTTGTCACCAATTCTAGCATAAATGACCATTTCTCCACTTACTTCGGACTAGTTCTAATATTGAGTGATTTGAGCACCTGACCTCAGTGTGCCTCTATTGCACACGTGCTGTGAGAGAACGTTCTAGGCGATGCCCAGGCAAGGCTCTGAGTAGTGCTAAATCACAGAGTTACCTTTTTAATTTCTTCTTCTTACTACTTCAAGAAGAAAGTTTTAGTTGGAAGCCTAGGTATTTTTAACGCCCTCCCCCCCTTTCATTAAATTCTTGTTGGTTTCCACGTCAAGACAGACAAGGCCGTCCCAGGCCCAGAACTCCCAGTAGCAAAGGGCACTCTACTAGATTTTAACAATAATTTGTTTCATCGACTCAGATGAAAATTTCGGATGATTCTTCTTGCTATTGCTAGTACGGTTGCTATAGTCAGTCTGCAGCTCTCATTTGCGGCAGCCATGCAACCCTTTCTGCAAAGTACAGGTATTTAAGTGAAAGCATGGACTGATTTAAAGAAAAATATTACCTAAGTCATAGTTGAGGTTTTATATGCAGATTTGTCACATCACAGGAAGGAGTCTGCCAATGAGCTGTTTGAGTTGAAAATACCCTTTTAATTTAGAGTTTGCAATTTAAGAAATCAAGGGGGTTGGGAATGAGGGAAGGTAGGGTGGTTGGTAGAGAACCTGCCTAGCATGGGCAAGGCCCTGGGTTTGACCCCAGCAATGCATAAAACTGGACATGATAGCCCACACCTGTATTACAAGCTCCTGGGAGTGGAGTAAGGAGGATCAGAAGTTCAAGGTTATTTTTCATTACTTACTGAGTGTGAGGCCAGACTGAGCTACATGGGACCTTCTTTCAAAAACCCAGTCCAAACCCAGACAAAATATTATGATTATAGAGACTGATAATCTGCCTGTGGTTATTTACCTAGCAAAGTGTAGAGCTGGGATTTGAATATAGGACTTTCTAGCTCTATGCTTTTTTTTTTTTTCCAGGACAGGAATTCTCTGTAGCTTTGGAGGCTGTCTTGGAACTAGCTCTTGTAGACCAGGCTGACCTCAAACTCACAGAGATCTGCCCGCCTCTACCTCCCGAGGGCTGGGATTAAAGGCCTAGCTCTATGCTTTTGACCTCAAGGACATACGCTGTTGTAGACCAGGTGCCTGAGAGTTGGTGAAGGTAGGATTCTCGATTTCTGAGGAAGCCATAATGGTCTGGTAAAGCCATCCAGGACGGTATTACACATTTCAGCACCGGTCCTCCTTTCTGTCTGTTCAGAACTAATCCCCTTCTAAAACACATGCCACAAATCCTCTGTGACAAGCTATGAGCATCTTCATGGATTCATATGTGTCAGTAGTTTCTAGATTCTAAATGACCAGTCTAGGATAACCCCTGCTTACTGAGACAAAGAGTGGGGTAGTGGTATAGACACAGGTGAGTGGCAGGGTCAGAAGCTGAGTCCCCCAAAGGCAGAGGTTCCCTTTCTGCCCCACTGGTTGATGGAGCCCACTACTATTGTAAGGACTTTCGTGAACCAACTTGGCTTCTTTCTTGTCACATGTCCTTCTGGACCCCAGCTGTCTGTCATTTGGTGTCCCTTTGTAACTCTTATTTGAATCTCATTTCCCTTGTCTTTTGTTCCCTCCCCTCCTTCAGAAGGTGGTTGTGATGTAATCGCTGTGACTCTGTCCCTAGAATAATGCTGTGGATTTCTCTCCATGTTAGACAGCTGTCTTTCACTGGGCTAGCTACCCGCAGTCACCAGTTTATAAAGAAGAAAGGTAGATTTTGGCTCATAGTTGTGGGAGGTTGGAGTCAATAATTGGTTGACCCTAAGTGGAGGTGGCAGGGCTGTGTGGCTGAGCAATGCCATTCTGCTCATGGATGGGAAGAAGAAGACAAAGAGGAAGGACCTGGGTCCTACAATTCCCTTTGAGTATATGCCCCCCCCCCCGTGGTCTGCAGAGCTCCTAACAGGCCACCCCCAGGCGGTCCAGCTTGGGGGACACTAGGGATCTAATGATAGCACTCTCCAGGTCTGTCACTCCCCAGTGTGCACCAGCCATCCCTCTGTGACTGTGCTCTCCTTTGCAGGCATCACTGAAATTTCCCCAGTGCTGACCCTACCGTCCTTGAGCCCGTCGTGCTGTTCTTACATTTTAGCCTTTGCGCAGACTGTTCCTTCTTATTTCTTAAAAAGAAAAAAAATCCCAACCTCAATCATTCCTTTGCTGCTGTCACAAGTCACAAGGTTCTTTGTTTAGTTAATAAACCTTTCTCAGAGCTCCACAAGGGAGGGATTGCGATCCTCACCGGGTAAAGACCGTGGAACCCAGAGACCGAGTAACCCACTCAAGGTCACGCAGCTGGCAAACCACACAGCCAGAGGCTGAAGCCACGGAGCGTGACTCAGAGCACACGCCTCAGTCCCCTTCCGTGCCTTGCGACCTTGTGTTCGCATGGCTGATTTTCGTGCAGCGTTTTTTGTTAGGTTTCAACTTTAATACTGATTCCTTTTAGAAGCCTTGCCCAGCACCTCTAGGCTGAGTTAGGATTCTCTTTGTAGCACTTTCCGACAGTATCACCTGTTTCTTCTAGTTAGACGCAGTTTCCTCCTTGTGTATAAGGTCTCCTGCAGGGTGACCGATGTAATGCTCTTTCTCCAGCAATAATCTTGTCGAGCTCACAGAGAACGCACTGCATGACTGTTGAGGGGAGGCAGCAGTCTCTCCCCCTCCTCGTCTGAAATGCCTTTCCTTCCCTACGCGTGCTTCCATGTCCTTAACTTGATCTCACCTCTCTAGTGCAGTCTCTCGTAAGGATGGCAACGTTTCCAAACACTTCTGCCGCTACGTTAAATAGCTGAAGTCATCAGCTGTGAAGAGAATTGATTTATTTTGGCTCACAGCTTTGAAGACCTCAGTGCACCTTTGAATCTGGGACCCGAGGCCAGGCTGCACATCACGACAGGGTATGTGGCTAAGCAAAAGTGGACAGTCTGCTGAGTTGCAAAATGCTAAGATTATTTTTGAATTCAAGGTAGGTCATTTCCCATGGACTGCTCACCGGGTTCTAAGCAGTCTCTGGATCTGGGAGTCAGGGGCCTTTGTGAGGTTGCTTTCACATCACAGGATATTTGAAACCACCAAGGCAGTTGAAAGAAAGCTGCTCACCCACGAGAATAATCTGTTGTCTTTGGGTGCAAGGTCTGTTCTAGATTGACGCTTCTGAACTTTGACTCCTGTTTTCTTCTGGAAAAGTCACAAGGCTCTGCTGATTTGGAGGTTTACATATTTCAGCTATCAAAACTAAATCTCAGGGCTGCAAATCTTCTGGTTCAGAAAGTACAGGGTCCACAACCCAACCACCTGGAACGTTTCCTACACAGGACGGAGGAAAAAGATAAGATCTCCTGAGTAAATTGAGAGCATGGGAATCACAGGATGTTGCGCCCAAGTCGCGACCCCCCAGGGAGACCACCAGGATCCAGTCAAGTCCAGAATGCAAAAGCAAGGCTTTTTTGGAGCTCTATACAGCCAGGCTGGGGGCTCGTCCCCTACTCGTCGCGGTGCAGTAGGGAGCGGAGCCCCCTCATCATTTGGGGTTGACATTATATGGGCAAAAACCGCAAGCCAGGTTCATTTTGGGTCAAAGGCGTTAGTCTTACATAACAGCAGGTGCCTTATCTCTAACAAGCCCCCTCCCCAAAGTGGTTATGTCTAGCAGGCCTGCCCTCCCCAAAGCCCTCCCGGAAGTGGTCGACTTTTCTGCTCCCTGATAGACCACAGAGCTAGGTGTTAGCAAGTGGTCTGCTGCCAGGATGCCAGGAGCACTTTGTAGCGAGCTCAGCGTCCAAGGTAGACATCTTGTTTTCAACCAGCCCTAGACACCTTGCATTTGAACACAGTGCCCTCATTAGCTTCTAAGCAAGCAAAAAGTTCCTTAAAATTTTTCAGGTCCTTACAAGGAGAGGGTAAAAGTGGGGAGGGGAGGAAGAGAGGGGAGCAGACAAAAAATGTATTGCTCAACAGAAACAATAAAAACATAAAACCACTTGAAGTTTCAACACAAGCTCAGCATCCCTGTGTACCTGGTCCAAACACAGCTGCAAGTTTGGGCGTTAATTTTGTTCATTCTGACCTCGTCTTCACCTTCACCCTCACAGACTCATTTGTTTCTGGCTTCTCATACAACCCTTATTTCCCCCTAGAAGTTCTTGGCTTGGGTTTCAGAATCAAGCATTTGCGATACCACAGTGAGCTCAAAGGAAATGGAAGGGAGATGTTTAATAGTGAGCTCTAGGTTTTGGTTCCGGTTCTGAGGACAGCAGAGTAATCTTTTACTCATTTTTTTTTTTTTATCTGAACTGAAGGTACAGGATGATCATGAGGGCTGTGCTTGTGCTAGATGGCTTCTTGGGACCAATCAAAGGTGGCCAGAGAGTGGGGTCAGGTGTGTGGAAGCTAATCAGCTACACTTAGCTTGGCAGAGAACAGATTTCCCGGGGGAAAGATGGAGGCAGGTGAGCTGCGGAGGCTTGAGATTAAACTAAGTAATGAACAATTAGGAACGTGGGATATTTAAAGAAATAAAGATTTAGGAGAAACCAAAAGCTTCCTTAATTGTTTGAAAAGGGTTCACCCATGGACACAGAAGCCTCCCCCATCTGCCTGCTTATCTCTAGGGAATAGAACAAGATCTCACATGTACAAGCTAAGCTGTGTTGTCAGGTATGCTACCAAAAGCAAAGCAAACCCCAGTAGTAATTGCGCAAAAACAGGCTGCTTCTTGAAGTTGAGTTTCCTTCATGGAAAGGGAACTGAACTTGAACGAGGTTTTTGGTGGGATCTTTCTGTCTTTGGAAAGATGTGGATCAGATGACATTGGAAATAGTGTTTCCAATGTTTACAGTTTCAAGGGCTTAGTTTTGAGGTTCTTCTTAAATCACAATCAAAAGCATTGAGGCAGACACATGTGCACCACTGAGTTTGACACCTGGCTTGCGGCATTACAGAGTCGAGGGATGTTTCCTGATTTGTGCCTCCCGATTTGAACGCAATACCATCAGAGGCTGCTTAGCCATCTGCCTGCGACTTCCTTCCCTCTCCTGGAGTGCTCGCTGCTTTCAGCTAGGGCTGGGTAGCCCTGGGCTCTTTTCATTTCTAAGCAGTTATAGTACAGGAAGCCAGCTCAAGGCAGATGACAAGGCCACAAGCCCACCCTGTTCTCAGTACACAAGAAAAGCCTGACTGCTTGGAAAGACTCTGCGATTCTGAATCACCAAACTCATTGGTAACTAACACTGTAATTAGAGCTAGGCCACAGAAGCCAAGATTTGGGGGACCATCTGGTCTCCTGTTTGCAGAAAGGGAGAAAACAGTCCAACCTTGGAGAATGAACTTGCTGGGGTTCAAGAAAATGACCTTGTACTTTTCTGTTCCGGTCTCCTCGGTGATGGATGGCCAATGCTGAGCTGAAAAAACACAGATGTTGTTCAAGACCTTGACGGAGTCGGTTGCCTCCATTCTTTGGCTTGGGTCCATCCTGTTCAACAAAAGTTACTATGCTAGCCTCTGTAGCTGTGCAGGTCAAAGAGACTAGTATCTAACTGAAGGGTAGAACGCAGATATCCGAAGAGTAGGAATGACCTCCAAAGAGGTCAAAACAGACCCCTGCTGATGCATACCTGAAAGTCCTGGGGGATATTTGTGGCCTGCGGTGACTTATATGGGTCAAAGTACATTCAAGATAATCCTATCTATTATGTGCAAGGCGACCTGCTGAAAAGTCAAGACCCACTTGGAGGGCCAGGAACCCATCAGTTTGAGGAGAGCAGTCTTATAGGGTGTTGGGTTTAGTATTCTTTCCTAGTGCGTGGGGAACCAAGAACTTCTGATTCTCTCATGTATCTCAAGTATCCAGTATTCTTTCTGCGAACTTGGAAATCAGCCTGTTATAGATAGTTTTGTTGCTGTCTTTGACCTTGAGTTACAAACCTGCATTGCTTAGAACAATTTACTAAAATGTGGCTCTCTTATTGAGCCAGGGACCTGCCTCTCTCTAAGACCTGTAGGGCTTACCCTTGACCTTGAGAGCTACAAGGAAGAAATCTCACTCCTTTTATGTATTTTGTTTATTCTGATATTTGAGATAAATTATTTTCCTTCTTTTGGATTTGTCTCTTATTTGTTAATCGTCTTCTATATCTGTCTGTTTGCCCCAATATCGCCATTTTGGGTCTCCTCCTCCTTTTCTCTCTCTTAAAAACTCCCATTCTCTCTCTTAAAAAATTTTGTGTGGGGGCTGGAGAGATGGCTCAGTGGTTAAGAACATTTCCTGTTCTTCCAAAGGTCCTGAGTTCAATTCCCAGTAACCACATGGTGGCTCACAACCATCTGTAATGAGGTCTGGTGTCCTCTTCTGGCCTGCAGGCATACATGCAGACAGAATATTGTATATATAATAAATATTAAAAGGTTTTATGTGTATGAGTGTTTTGCCTGCATGTAGCAGTGTACCAGTACATGCTTGGTGCCTGGAGAGACCAGAAGAGGGAGTCAGATCCCCTGAAACTGGAATTACAGATGGTTGTATGTAGTCTGCTATATCAGTGTAGGGAATTGAACCCAGGCCCCTTGGAAGAGCAGTCAGTGCTCTAAACTGCTGAGCTGTCTCTCCAGCCCTGCTTACTCTCCTCTTAAAGCACCTCTAAATAATGATTTTGTTCAGTTTTACACCTTGTGACAGGATAATTGGAGGTTATGAATCTTCTTTGGGGCATTGACTATAGAGTCATAAAAGAAGCATCTGTATCGAAGAGGGCCCTGAAGAAGTAGCCCCCTGTTTCCTGTATCTGTCTCCTTTCACCTCTAGCCTGTTTGCTGTGGAAACAGTCCACATACGCAGACAGCACGCATTTCCTTCAGCTGTCAAAGTATGAACTCACTGAGTATTTTCTTTCTCGGTAACCTCCACTGTTTTATTACTTTTTGGAGGCAAGGAGGCAATGATTCAGCAACTGAATCATTTCTTCTTTTGCTCACTCATTGAGCATGTTAGATTTAGGATGCAGATGCAGCTTGAAGCACAGTCTGCCATCCAGATTACAGGCTTATTAGGGAAAGGCTCCTAAGTTAGTGGTTTGTACTTTGGTGGTAGTAATGAAAAAAAAAAAAGAGCATAGTTGAGCTGCAAAGTAAGGAGTGATAAGTTGGCCAGACTAAGGTGTTATGGCTTAAGTAAAAATGCTGCAGATCCCCAAGTTGCTGCAGTGGGCAGTGGGCCATGAGGTCACTCTGCAGGTCCCTGAAGTAGAAGCAGGCAGCAGGCAGCGGGTCCTGAGACCACTGAGGGCCACAAAGATAGCTGGGTCTCAGACAGGGAACCCCCGAGTGGCCCACCGGTCATGAGAGGCAGCAGGTCCTAGGCACGGAGTCGAATGGTGGGTGAGAGACCTTGATGGAGCAGCCAGTCCTATGAGGAGAGGCAGACAGATGGGCGCACCCCTAGACCATGCTGCAGACCATGAAGTCGGCTGGTCCCAGGAAGGGAACCATGCAGCAGGTGAGAGACAGACGGATAGGTACACCATGCAGAATGAGGTTGGATATTTATTTAGTGGGTTATGGAGGGGAAAGTGGAGAGAGAGAGAGAGAGAGAGAGAGAGAGAGAGAGAGAGAGAGAGAAAGGGAAAGACAAGGACTCAGGATTGAAGCTGAAGATCAGCTTGCCTTGGTGGTGGTGGGGGGGAGGGAGTGAGCATAGCTTGTCTCTTAAAGGGACAGAGCAGACCATTACTTAAGGAAGGCTGAAGGAATTCAACAACAGTGAATCCGAAGGCCTAGAAACAGTGCTTTGCTCATCTAAGCCCCTGTCCTCCCATAGGGTCTAGTACATTTTAAATGTTCAACAAGCATGTACAGAATAAAGAGAGTGAGTTGTCATGTTCCACTAGGACCAGAACCCCTGTCTGGAGTTACACTCTCCAAGCATAGGACCAAAGAGGGAGAATTCAAACAAGATGCCCCTGGCTGTTAGACTTTTGCTAGACAATGCAGAGAAAGCTCACCATGCTGAGTTCTTTGGCATAAAACATGTCAAGTACTCCATGTTTAAACTTAAACCGCTCTCATCCCTGCTGCAAACTCTGCTTGGACTCTGGAGGCCTCCTGACTCCAGTGTTGGTCTCAGGGGAAAGGAGAGACATCCCTGTAACTTTGAGGGTCTTCTACTTCTCTCTCCATATGAAGTCTGCTCCTGGACTCCCAGCGGCTTCCACCTCTCACCTCTCTGGGTACTCATGACTCTAATAAGCCACCGCAGAGACAGTAACCCCGGCTATGTGAATGTCTGTTCCTCCTGATGGATGCAAATGCTCACCACCCTACCCAGTGCTACCCCTTCCCCAGACACCAAGACTAGAAGCTGAAAGGTGTGAAAACATTTTGCACATGGGTTGGAGAGATGGCTGGGTGGGTAAGAGCATTGGCAGTGCCCGAGGACCTGAGTTTGGATCCTAATATCCTGTCTGTACCTGTATCCCTGGTACTAGGTGAAGGGGAAGCTGGAGGTAGCTGGGACTTTCAGCCAATCAAGTCAAGAATACTCCCGGTAATAAGGCAAAGAGCAACAGAATAACCTTCTCTGGCCTTTGTGCACATACATATGCCCACATGAACACACATGATTTATATGTACTTATTCTATTAATGTCTTCAGATCTTGAGGGGAAGGGCCTGTCATCATATATAGTAAAAAGTTCATGGAAACTTCTCACTTCCTAAGATTCCTTAGCTGTTGCTAAGAATTGAGACTTGAGGGCTGGGAGAGGACTCAAAGGTCAAGTGCCTGCCTCACAAACATGAGGAAATGAGTTTGATCCCCAGAACCCACATAAAAGCACCCTTGGAATCCCAGCATTGAGAAGGGCAGATGGGAGGATCCCTGGGGTCAGTGCCAGTGGCCTAGCCTATTTTTTAATTTAAATAACATTTTTTTCATTTATTTTATATACCAACCAGTTTCCCCTCCCTCCTCTCCTCCTGTCTCCTCCCCTTCCCCATCTTCCACTTCCCCATCCACTCCTCCTCCATCTCCATTCAGAAAGGGGCAGGCCTCCTATGGGCTTGTACAAAGCATGGTAGGACCTAGCTCTTCCCCTTGTGTCCAGGCAGGGCCAGGTAATAGGCCTAGCCTAGTTGGTGAGCTCTAAGTCAGTGAGAGACTATCTCAAAGGAAGTGGGCAGTGTTATTGAAGGTAACACCCAAAGTTGCCCTTTGGCCCTCACATGCATCTCCACACACACACACACACACACACACACACACAGATAAAAAATTAAAAATGAAAGAGTTGAGACTTGAGCCCAGGACATTTTCAATTATTACTATTTTGAACTACCGTCACTGAAATTTAGATATGTTCACTGCAGGAAATCTGGATAAGTGAAAAAAAAAAAAAAGAGCTAATTGCTGTTCACATCTTGGATTTCCTCCTGATCTTTTTGATTTCTATGTTCAGAAATAATTATATCCATATTTTATTGATATTAAAACTATATTACACATATGATTTCAGAACTTGCCTTTGGTTTATTAGAGCACTGTATGCTTATCCCCGTAGTTTCACAGCACAGCTTTTACACAACAGGTGGGATTTGTGTAGTCAGCTGGCAGCAAGGGGATAATCCCAGTAAGGAATGCAGAGTCAGAGACGAGGATAAGTTATAAGGAGGTTTAAAAAGGAAGATGATGCCAGGCATGGAGGGAAGAGACCTGGTTTAGACTGAGAGGTTAGGGAAGGGCTTTCTGCAAGAAGTGTCACTTGTAAACTGAATCCTCCCGGATGAAGAGGCATTTGTCAGTGAGGAGAGTAGGGGCGGGGTTACAGAATGCATCCAATCAGAGGGGCTAAAGTGAAATCCAGGCCCAGGAGGGCTAAAAGAAGGACCTTGTGGCTGGGTTAGAGACTGGCCGGGGAAAGGAGTCTGGGAGACTTGAAACTGGTGAGAGAAAAAAAAGTCGACATTCTCCAGGACCGTAAAGGAGGAGGCTTGATGGTCCTAGCAGCACAAGAAGGCACCGAGGGCCTTGAAACAAGGTGTGACACGATCTGGTTCGTTTTTAAAAGATCACATCGCCTGAACGGAGACGTAATGATGGGACACACAAGGCTGAGTTTATCACTGGATACTCAGGTACACAATTTGTAGCGTCTACACACTTAGTATTCCGTCTTCCAGCAAGCCGTAATGTTCAGAATCCCTTGGGTTGGCATTATTTTTGCAATAATTTTCAAGATAAGGAGTATCCCTATAGGTGAATTTACTGTGTACATCAGTGATGATCATTGCTGACAGAAGCATGCCATGGAGATGGAATCATCGCTGGTCCAGTCTGCACGCACACGTGTAAGGACAGTTCCCCATATTCCCAAACCGCCCCTAAAAACGTTATGTAAACTTCAACTCTCTGAGCTAAGGAAGAAGTTTATTGATTCCTACATACACTGGCCAATTCTCACTACACACACACACACACACACACACACACACACACACACACACACACACCACACAAGTATATATTATATTAAGCTAAAAATTAGATCTCATATTTTCATTTTTATTTATTTGAATTCCAGTCTTTTTGTAACCATACTGGTCATATGTAGTTCTTGAGTGACACCTGATTCCCTGTGTCTATAATTTTTGGCCATGCCTCCTCCCATATAGTTCATAACTCTTAAAAAAAGATTTACTTATATTTTATTGTATGTGTCTTAATGGATACATATATATGTATATATACACACATATACACATACACACGTATGTATACACACACACACATACACACACATACACCATCATGCAGATACCCAGGGAGACCAGAAGAGGGCATTGGATCTCCTGGAACTAGAGTTACAGGTGGTTGTAAATCTCCTGAGATGCGTTCTGGAAACCAACCCTGGCTCCTCTGAAAGAGCAGCAAGTGCTCTTAAACACTGAACCACCTCCCCAGCCCTAAGCTCACAACTCTTAAATATACCTTCTAGCAAAGGTTTCCTGGCTGGGTTACTATAGCCATGTGGAGGTTGTCTTCAACATTCTAAGATCAATGTTGGTATCATAGTAGCAGAGGGTTAGGCAGAAAGGGCAAGAAAAATAAATGGAAAAGATATAAAGATGGTCTTCCTTCTGCTGATACGCAGTCATCCATCAGTATCTGGAGGGAGTTGGTTCTGCGTCTTCTGAGGATGCTCAAATCTTTTGGAGAAAATGCTGTCACATTTGCATATAAACTCTTGCATGCTTGATTCATCTCAAAGTTACTTACAATGTCCAATACAAAGCAAATGCTATGCAAATAGCTCCTACGTTGCATTGTTTGGGCAACAGTAAGATAAACCTTATACATGTTCTGTGCTGCTATTTTCTCCTAAGTAATCCTGAAGTATGATTGTTTGAGTTCTTGGATGCATAACCTTGATGACTCAGGGAGCTGGCTGCATAAGATAACTGGGTGCTTTCTGCATGAAACAGTTCAGATTAGTGCTGCCTGGTGGAAATACAATGTCAGCCACGTGGGCAATTTTAACCTTTTTAGTGCCACAGTGAAAATGTATAAAGAAACAGGTGAAAGGAATTTTGATAGCAGTTTTTAAATTTTGAAAAGATTTACCTCTAAATTTTTATTTGTGTGTGTCACGTGTATGTGTACATGAAGTTATGTGTCCTGCATGAGTGCAGGAGCCCGGGGAGGTTAGAAGAGGATACCAAATCTCTTGAAATTAGGGCTACAGACAGTTTTGAGGTTCCCGATGTGGGTACTGGAAACTGACCTAAGGTCCCTCTACAAGAGCAGCCGGTGCTCTTAACCACTGATCCATCTCTCAGGCCTGGCAGCCTGTCATTTATCACAACACATTCAAAATATGATCATATTTATATGTAATCAATGCAAAACTAACGATGATACCTCATGGACTGTTTTCATGGTAACTTTTCAAAATTTGTTGTGCATTTCACATTTAAGGATGTCTTGGGTTGGGTTAGCCACACCTCAGGGACTCAGCGGTCATCTAGGGGCCAGTGGCGCTTCTGCCCTCCATATTGGTCAGCATGCTGGCATGGTGAAGTGAAAGGTTTGGCATAGGATGGAAAGTTTCATGGGATTCCAGGCTGGAAAGCAGTTGAGTGAACTCATCCTAAGAGAGTTCCCCTTATCAAAGGCACATGAATAAAAAGTTGTAGGACTGACAGAGGTCCTTAGAACTGGGTCTACCTCAGGGCTGTTGTGAGATAATGATGTGCATGTGGCATAACAAACTCTCAAAAGACGGAGACGCCAGAGTCAGGGTTGTTTGACAGACACCACAGTGATGCAGCGAAAATGATCGACGGCTCCAGGAATCGGAGAGATTTCCCTGGAAAATGTCTCCTGCTTTGACCTCTGTGAGTCTTAAGGATTTTTTTCCCATTCTTTACGGCAACAGCTTTCTGTCTCATCGTCAGGAACTTTTATCTTAGTTTTCGGGTGGCCGGCAGGTACAGTGAGTGGCCAGCAGGTGGAGCCAGAGACACTTGGTAACTGGGGACAGCCCTAAATGGCCAGGTTTGAAGCTCAGCATTTGGGCCTCAGGTGTTAATGCAAGGCAGACTGTAGGAATCTGGTGTGTGGTTTTAAACGTGGAAAAGGGGCAATCAGACAGATGATTATTACCTCTGAAATACCAGTAAAATCTTTTATGCTTTGGTATTTATCAAAGGTTAATTTCAGAAAACAAATCAAACCAAAATAATGACAACAAAAACGGCACAAAAGCTAAAACCAAGAAAATCTTTGTGAGATAACCTTGAAGGCTTGGTGTAAATAAAGACTACAAATCGTTTCAGTAACGAAACTTCTATGGGCTGCACATTGGACCGTGAAGACCCAGAGTGGCGCACAATGCGAGAGCTAACGGCGAATTGCCAGAGCAGCGCTTGGCAGAACCACATCAGAGAAGAGCAGCTAATCTTGGGTAACTTCACGGTGGAGGGGCACCCCGTGACTGTTCTGGATGGGGATGAGGAGGACTTTAATAAGTGCCGATAGGAATGTGGGAGAGAGATTTTCAGGTTGAATATAAGGGGTCAACCTCAGCCGAAGGTGCGACCCCCACTTCCTGTGCTTGACGCTTGGAGCCCCTTGTCAGAACTCATAAGTAAGGGTCCTTGTCTATGAGGGGTGAGGACGTATGGGTGTGCTTAAGAAAACCTAGGTTTTTCCTGCTGGGATGTAGCTCATTTGGTACAGTGTTTGCCCAGCAGGCACGAAGCCCTTGGTTTGATCCCTAGCACCACATAAAACCAGGGGTGACGGTGGCGCAAGCCTGGAACCCCAGCACTGGGGAGGAAAGGCCCGGTGGATCAGAATTCCAGGTCATCCTTGGCTACATCGCAAGAGGCTAGCCTGAGCTACAATGACACTCTTTTAAACAAACAAACACAATTTAAGAGCACCCAATTTAGTAGTTTAGTTAGCTTGGAGGATAGTAGTGAGTTCTCTGCTCTCTAGGCTGAATTGAGACTGCATCTTGTATTAGCAACCTCCACAAGGTTTTAATGTTGTCAGTACGTAAACACCTGCATTGTATTTTTTTTTTTTTGGACCAGAGTAGTGGCTGCCCAGTTTGGTCAGGGCAAATGTCCCCGTGCTTACCTGGCTTTGATATAGACTTGTTTTTCAACATCCCAGGGAGCGAATGCAAAATTCACGAGATGACTTTTTAAATATTCTTTTATTTTTCATTAAAAAAATTTACACTTTCTCCCCTTCTTCCAGTCCCCTCCCTCTCCCCCACTAACCCTCCTCCCTCCCCCTGCTTCCCCAAGAGGGGGCAGGGTACCCTGCCCTGTGGGAAGCCCAAGGCCCTCCCACCTCCACCCCGGCCTAGGAAGGTGTGCATCCATATAGACTAGATTCCCAAAAAGCTAATACATGCAGAAGAGATAGGTCCCAGTGCCATTATCATTGGCTTCTCAGTCAGCCCCCATTGACAGCCACATTCGGAGAGTCCGGTTTGATCATATGCTCATTCAGTCCTGGTCCAGCTGGATTTGGTGAGCTCCCACCAGATCAGGCACACTGTCTCGGTTGGTGGACCAGCCTCTCCCAGTCCTGACTTCCTTGCTCATCTTCTTTCAGGAGATGACTTATGTTGAATGAGTTAACAGGAGAAATCGTCATTTTCTTAAAAACGAGTGGTACAGAAAAAGAAAAGTAAAATACAGTGGAGCTCACAGTAGGAACCCTTGATTGGAAGCAGGGAGATTTGAGTCCACCCAATGAAAGATTTAATCAGACACGAGATGGATTTCAGATATTATAGGATATAGGAAGGCTGAAAGAGATGCAGAGAAGGCCAAGGCAGAGGAGGCTGAGGCATGAGTGTGAACTATGGCTAACACTTCTTAAAGAAAGACACAGAGCTGTGTATAAAGGAAGATAGAAAGAATAACAAAGGGAACCGTTCTAAAATAGCAAGAACAGAGAAACAATTGCTCTCAGGGGTGAACGGGCCAGTTCAGGTTCACGAGCTGGAAGTTGAATCTCCAAGGCTGTGTGCAGAGCTGGGACTTTGCAGGGGTGGCTAGAGGCTTGGGGTGCAGCTCAGCTGAGAGTGCTTGCCTAGCTCTGGGTTTGGTCCCCAGTAACACAGAAACTGGGTGACCAGGTGTAGGGTGCACAAGCCTGCAATCCCAGCACCTGCGAGGTTGAGGCAGGAGGATCCTAAGTTCAAAGTCATCCTGGATTGTGTAATGAGTGTGAGGCAAGTGTGGGATACAGGAGATTGTGCCTTAAGTTCGGTTGCTGGGGCTTTGCACAAATCCTCATGAAAGAGCCCCCACCCCACTCTTCTTTCTCCCCCTACACTCCTTTCTCCTGATGCTCACTCAATAGGATGTCACAGCAACAAGCCCTTTGCCAGGCGCAGCTTCCCGGATTTTGGATTTTCTAGCTTCTGGAGTCAAGAGCCAAAATGCACTTCTGTAGCTGACAAATTCCCCAGCTTGGGGCATTCTGTCATAGCAACACGGACATAGGTTCAGACAGATGGAAAGTAAGTGTTTCCCCAAGTCACTTAAAGTCAGGCCGACTTAGAAGAAGATCTATGCCAAGACACCCCTGGTAAAGATTTTACATTGAAAAGAAATAGAGAGCTTCCAAACAGACTAAGGGAAAACAAAATATATGCTTTAAAATGCTAGAAATCAAGTTCGTCTCAGTCGTCTTATTTTAGGGGTTCATAACTTTTTCTAAGAATGTTTTCATTAATACTTAGGACTTTCCTTCCAACATGGGCGCCTTGTGCTTCCTCTATAGCATCCCTCCCTACCATGTGGCTGTCCCCAAGCCAGTTTAAAGAGCATGACTTTCCTCCTTCTCTCTTATGCTGGCTCCTTCTGGGAAGTGCGCGACGTTTATAGCTTGCTTGCTTGCTCCGGGGTTTGTCTTTTAGGTTTTGGGTTAGGAAAAGGAAAGATAGGCAGACAGAAAACAAATTCTAGTAAAGTTGTCCCTGAGCTTCTACTTGAGCCAATTTGTACATTCTTTTTTAATGAGACCAAGCACCCCAGATGGGCACCCAGATTTACATTGTATCAAAAGTTGCAGGAAAAAACCAACCAACCAACCAACCAACAAAACTAACCAACCAGCCACAAAAAAAAAAACCAAAACAAAACCAAAAACCCAAAACCCAAAAAACAAAAACTCATGGCAGCAAAGGAGAAAGAAGGAAATAAAAACGAAGTAACAAATCTCCTCACGTCAGAGAACCACCAAGCCCTTTGCAGATTGTGGACAGGAAGACTATTTTAGCCAAGCAAATGCAAATGCTTCGTTATATTTGTATAGGCCTGACAGTGTGTTTACAGAAACTTTGAATATCGTTGAAATGCCAAGCCTAGCTCCAGCCCTGGGGCAATGGCTGGTGGGTGGTTTTTCCTCCAAGAGGCCAAACAGCAAAATTCACAGTAAGGAGAAAGGCAGAGGGCTCACTGCAGGGCTTGCCCCTTCACAGTCTGCTCCAGAGACCAGCCATTTCTCCTACACTCTCACTTGCGAGAATCATGTATCACCAACACCGAGCATCTTGTGTACAGAGAAGTCAGTCAGTCCTTTCGGCCAAATTAAATAAAACTTAGGAACAGCCAGCTTCAAAGGTTTATTTGCTTAAAAATCTTTGTTGAGACTGAAAGATAGCTCAGAGGTTAAGTGCACTGGCTGCTCTTCCAGAGGACCAGATTTAATTCCTGGTAACCATATGGTGGCTCACGGCCATCTGTAACTGCAGTTCCAGGGGATCCAATGCCCTCTTCTGGCCTCAGAGGGCTGTGATACCGCCACAAAAAGGGATAATTGTGTGGAGTAAACAGTTTGCATTACATTTAGGGTCTGATAAGATACATGCTTCCATTGGGCATAGAACTGCAGGTTCCAACCTGAAGCCTTCAGCAGGTACCATAATTCATTAACTATTTTTAGTGTGGACGCTGCCCAGCTCCGTGGTTTTTCTGTTTCCGTTTAGAGCTGTGACTAATAGTGCACATTGCCTTCAGCTGTCATTGTTCCTCTTGGGTTTCTGAGACTTCAGTCATTGCTAGAAGCAGCCAGAACTCCCCCTTTTGTGTGTACGCGCATGTGTGCAGGTTCACAGGCCTGTTCAGGGGCCAGAGGTTGACATTGGGTGCCTCCCTTCGTTGTTCTTCATCTTATTGTTTGAAACAGGTTCTCAAAACCCGGGACTTGCTTTATTGATTGCACCAGCTGGCCAGAGAGCCCCATCGATTCTCTGGCGTCTTCCATCTGCCAGGGCTGGGTTGCAGTCATACGTAGTCATAGCCAGCATTTATGTGGGTGCTGTGGATCCGAACTCAGTACTTATGCCCATGCAGCAAGCACTTTACTTACTGGGTCATCTCTCTCCAGTTCAAACTGCTTGCTCTGCTCCACACAATTATCCTTTTTTTTTTTTAATGGTGATAATACAGCCCTGTAAGGTCAGAAGAGGGCATTGGATTCCCTGGAACTGGGCCTACAGATGGGTGCGAACTGCCACAGGTACCGGGAATTGAACCCAGGTCCTTTGAAAGAGCAGCCAGGCCTGCAGGGTCTTTGAGGGGCTCCATCAGCAAGATCTGTTTCTAAAAGTTTCCTCTCTACTCAGGCACGTATCATGGTGGTTAAGAGCTGGGCTCTGTTTCTAATTCGACTGTGGTGGTTTGAATGTAATTGGCCCCATAAGCTCACAGACAGTGGCACGACTGGGCGGTGTGGCTTTGTTGCAGTAGGTATGGCCTTGTTGGAGGAGGTGTGCCACTGTGGGGGTGGGCATTGAGGTCTCATATATGCTAAAGCCATGCCCAGTGTCCCAGACCACTTTCTGTCACCTGCAGATCAAGATGTAGCTCCTTCTTCACTCTCAGCTCCAGTACCATGTTTCCCTGCACGCCTCCGTGTCCCACCATGATGATAATGAACCAAACCTCTGAAACTGAAAGCAACCCATGTAGTGATATTTCACTTGTATTTTAATAAATAAAGCTTGCCTGAAGATCAGAGAGTAAAACAGCCCCACTGGTCAGCCTTACAGACCAAGCAGTGGCGGACACACACTTTTAATCCCAGTAGCCACACTAGTTTGTCACAGAAACCAGGTGGTAGTGGGGCACACCTTTAATCCTAGTCCTAGAGAGGGCTATACAACGGGAGGAGACAGCTCTCAGGCACAGTCTCATTCTGAGGATTCCTGGAGGCTGGTTCGCCGTTTTGGACTGAAGTAGAGGTAAGAGCCAGTGGCTGGGCTGTTTTGCTTTTCTGACCTTCAAGTTGAACCCCATCTGTCTCTGGGTTTTTATTAATTGTGGTACAAACCTGATTAAATATTTTCCTTTTTATGAGTTTCTGTATATCTGAGATGAAGCCTACTTGATCGTAGTGGATGATTTTTCTGATGTGTTCTTGAATTCAGTTTGCCAGTGTTTTATTATTTTTGCATCCATGTTCACGAGTGAGATTGGTCTGTAATTCTCTTTCTTAATAGTGTCTTTATGTGGTTTGGGTATCAGTGTAACTGTAGTCTTATAAAAACAGTTTGGCAATGTACCTTCTGTTTCTATTGTGAGGAACAAATTTGAGTAGTATTAGTATTAGCTCTTCTTTGAAAATCTTGTAGAATTCTGCACTGAAATCATCTGGTCCTGGGCTTTTTCTGGTTGGGAAACTTTTGATGACTGTTTCTATTTCCTTAGCAGTTATATGTCTATTTAATTTGTTTATCTGGTCTTGATTTAATTTTGGTAAGTGATATTTATCCAGAAAATTGTCCATTTCCTTTAAGTTTTTTAATTTTGTGGAGTACAGGTTTTTGAAGACCTGATGATTCTCTGTATTTTCTCTGTGTCTGTTGTTATGTCCCCCTTTTCATTTCTGATTTTGTTAATTTGGATATTCTCTCTCTGCCTTTTGATTAGTTTGGATAAAGGTTTGTCTATTTTGTTGATTTTCTTGGAGAACCAACTCTTTGTCTCATTGATTCTTTGTATTGTTTTCTTTGTTTCTATTTTGTTGATTTCAGCTCTCAATTTGATTATTTCCTGCTGTCTAGTTCTCTTGGGTGAGTTTGTTTCTTTTTGTTCTAAAGTTTTCAAATGTTCTGTTGATTCACTAGTGTGGGATTTTTCAGCTTCTTTATGTAGGCATTTAGTGCTATGAACTTTCCTCTTAACATTGCTTTCACTGTGTCCCCTGAGTTTGGGTATGTTGTGTAGTCATTTTTATTGAATCTTAGGAAGTCTTTAATTTCTTTCTTTATTTCTTCCTTGACCCATTGGTGATTCAGGTAAACATTGTTTAGTTTCCATGTGTTTGTGGGCTTTCTGAAATTAGTGTTGCTGTTGAATTCTAACTTAAGCCATGGTAATCCAATAAGATACATGGGACTATTCCAATTTTATTTATTTATTTATTTATTGGTATCTGTTGAGGTTTTCTTTGTTACTGAGTAAGTGATCAATCAGACTTGTATGACAAGAACTTTAAATCTTTGAAGAAAGAAATTGAAGAAGATACCAGAAAATGGAAAGATCTCCCATGCTCTTGGGTAGGTAGAATTAACATAGTAAAAGTGGCAATCTTACCAAAAGCAGTCTACAGATTCAATGTAATCCCCTTCAAAATTCCAACAAAATTCTACACAGACCTCAAAAGAGCAATACTCAATTTCATATAGAAAAATAAAATACTCAGGATAGCCAAGACAATCCTGTACAACAAAAGAACTTCTGGAGGCATCATAATCTCGGACTTCAAACTCTTTTATAGAACAACAGTAATGAAAACAGCCTGGTATTGGCATAAAAACAGACAGTAGGACCAGTGGAATTGAATTGAAGATCTGGATATCAATCCACACACCTACGAACGCCTTATTTTTGACAAAGAAGCTAAAAATATAAAAAAGAAAAAAGAAAGCATATTCAACAAATGGTGCTGGCTTAACTGGATATCAACATGTAGAAGAATGAAAATAGATCCATATCTATCACCATGCACAAAACTCAAGTACAAATGGATCAAAGACCTCAACATAAACCGAGTCACACTGAACCTCATAGAAGAGAAAGCAGGAAGTACACTTGAATGTATTGGCACAGGAGACCACTTCCTAAATACAACCCCAATAGCACAGACATTGACAGCAACAATTAATAAGTGGGACCTCCTGAAACTGAGAAGCTTCTGTAAAGCAAAGGACATGGTCAAGAAGACAAAATGGCAGTATACAGATTGGGAAAAGATCTTCACCAATCCCACTTCAGACAGAGGACTGATCTCCAAAATATACAAAGAACTTAAGAAACTTGACATCAAAAGAACAAATAATCCAATCAAAAAAATGGGGTACAGACCTAAACAGAGAACTCTCAACAGACAAATCTCAAAGGGCTGAAAGACACTTAAGGAAATGCTCAACATCCTTAGCCATCAGAGAAATGCAAATCAAAACAAGTCTGAGAGTCCATCTTACACCTGTAAGAATGGCCAAGATCAAAAACACTGGTGACAGCTTATGCTGGAGAGAATATGGGGAATGCTCCTCCATTGCTGGTGGGAGTGCAAACTTGTACAGCCACTTTGGAAATCAGTACAGCGATTTCTCAGAAAATTAGGAAACAACCTACTTCAAGACCCAGTAATACTGCTGTTGGGTATATACCCAAAAGATGCTCAATCATACCACAAGGACGTGTGCTCAGCTATGTTCATAGCAGCATTATTTGTATAAGCAAGAACCTGGAAACAACTTAGATGTCTCTCAAATAAAAAATGGATAAAGAAAATGTGGTACATACACAATGGAGTACTACACAATGGTAAAAATAATGAGATCTTGAAATTTGCACACAAATGGATAGATCTAGAAAAAAAACATATTGAGTGAAGTAACCCAAACCCAGAAAGACCAATATAGTATGTATTCACTCATAAGTGGCTTTTAGATGTACAGCAAAGAAAAACCTGCCTACAGGCCACAGTCCCAGAGAAACTAGACAACAAAGAGGACCCTAAGAGAGACATGAATGGATCTACATAGAAAGGTGAAAAAGACAAAATCTCCTGAGTAAATTCGGAGCATGGGGGTAATGGGAGAGAGTAGAAGCGGTGAGGGGAAGAAAGGAGGAAGTCAACAAAAATGTGTAGGTCAATAAAAACAATAAAAATTTTCTTTGATTATGGTGTCTCTTCATAACAATAGAAACGGGTCAAAAAAAGAGAAATGGGTCATACTGTAGTAGTCAGAGGTTTAGATTCTATAAGTTTTGATGAGAGTTGGGAAACTGAGTGCCTCCGATACAGGTGGCTATCCAACTACATCTTGAGGATAATTCCATAGCTTTTAGGATCTGAGCATTCTCTGAGCTCAAGATGACTCCCGGCCACAGTATGAGCATCTTTGCAAGGGATTACCACTCCTACCGCTTACTAAAAGTAGTCATTCAGCAAACAACTCCGGAGATGCTCCTGCTCCTAATTCATTCTTCTGGCCCTTAAGATAGAGAAATGGTGTCACAAACTATGCTTAGAATGCTCAATGTCCCTTGGAATAAGAAGCTTAGTTAGTAAGGGCACCACTGGCAGTATGTAAGAGGTAGTTACCTGAATGGACATTTTAACATGTTTTTTGTAGCATGAGGGCCTGCTTGGGTTCTGTCCTCCCAACAGGTCCCACAGTCATTAGGTCCCAAAGAATCACACAGAAGGCCCACATAGGTTATAAACTGATTGGCCCATTAGCTCAGGCTTCTTATTAGCTCTTGTAGCTTATATTAACCCATTACTCTTATCTATGTTAGCCACATGGCTCAGTACCTTTCTCAGCAGGGCAGGTCACATCCTGCTTCTTTGATGGTCCAGACAGGAATGCCGAGAGAGCTTCCTGCTTCCCAGAATTCTCCTTTTCTCCTTGCTCCGCCTCTACTTCCTGTCTGGTTGTCCCACCTATACATCCTGGCTAATGGCCAATCAGCGTTTATTTAAATCATGATTCACAGAATACAGACAATTCTCCCGCACCAGTTTTTAAATATGGGATACTGGTTTTCCACAACAGCTTAAAACAGTGAAATTATGTACTAGTTTATGTTAGTAATATAAGTTTGTACTGAAGATTAAAAACTAGTCTTCTTAATTGATGAATTGACTTAATTAAGTCTTTGAAGTTATTAGAAATGGGAGACACAGTGGAAATCCTGCAGGTGGTGCAGGAGTGACTGAAGCCTGGGCAAAGATGCACTTCATGCACAAGGATAGCAGGATTCTTTTCCTCAATGTAGTTCTTTAAACAGCAGCAGGCTCCACCCAGGAGGGTGGGCCAATCTCACAGGGAGGTGTGTGTGTGGGGGGTTGTGCCTATCCTTGTCTCATTCAAACTATGAGAATCAATCTAGGAAGAGCACTTGCTGAAGGGTGTGACCCTCTGCTCAGTGCTTGACGTAGCTTATCTTCTGTAATTGTCATACCCTGTGTGGTGGAGTGAATGCCCCTCTCCCCCCATTACTGTAGATGAAGAAAGCAAAAACCCAAGCTCCTGAGGAGAGGAAGGACTGGGACCAGGCAGCCCTGACTTGAGTTCTGGCTTTGAAACAGTAGTCCTCCATCTTGACCTGGAGGACATTATGAATTATAATGAGGTCATGAAAAAATGTCTTGTAGGGTGTGCTTGTATGTGGAAGGAAGTAGGATGGCTTGCAAGACCGGCTGTATTTGTTGAACCCATTGAAACGCCAAAAAACCTGGGCTTTTTAGGATGAAAGCATGTTTTAAAACTTAAGTTTGATTACAGCATAGCATTAAGCCAAAGGTGGGTCCCTCCCAATCTCAGGGCTCCTGGAGACAGCTGTGTGAGCATGCCATCAGTAGTAGGACTACGGTAGGATAGAAATGGCTGCAAGGGATCCCAAGTTCCTCCTCTTTCTTTTTACGCTGTTAATAATCTGAGGGTTGCTGTTATGAAGGGTTGCCTGCTTTTTGAGACAAAAACTACTTCTACTCAAACACTTAGCCAGACAAGAAGATTCTAGGGCTCGGGGATGACACCAGAGGCCTTAACGCAGCTCCAAATGTCAACACCTTCAACAGGGTTGGCAAATAAGAGTTCTGTGGAAATTACATTTTTAATAAAACACAGTTTGCAGATTGCTGGTGGAATGGATTTCCTGTGTTGGAGACACAACCTTTCTAGCCCAGCAACTTCACCCCTTCATGCAGCTTCGCCTCTCCACACCTGTGTTCCTCTACAAATCCTTCATCGTTTGTAAAAGAGGTCTTCTCTGACTTGAACCTGAGTCTTCCAGTTCCTGCCAGTTCGCTGTCTGAAAGAAGTAAATGTCATGCAAATAGCCATTTATTGCTGCTTGATCATAATATGTCTGTTAAATGCAATGACAATAATAGTAGAGATCACTATTATTGGAGTGTATTGTCAGTTGCAGGCCATGATGATAAAGAATTGTAAATAGGGAAGGTATGCTTTGAATGGAATTTTCTCAGAAAATGCATAGCTATTTGGTTTTGTCAAAAAATTTGATAGCTGAAAGTCTAGATTCAGAAAATTTATTCCAGAAATTATTAACCTTCTAGGGATTGAAGAACACACTATTAGAAATTGATGAGTCTCTTGGACCGTCTTTTCTTTCCACAGCCAAAGCAGTCTAAAAAATTGAGTTTGTAGCCTTTGGTTTTAATTTTTGTTTTACTGTTTGTTGGATCTTTGTTGTTAGTAAAGTTAAGTGAGTCTTCTGACCTTTGCTTCTACAATATAGATGGAGAGATACATATTTACTTGTATTATATGTTGATATGTGTATAGTATGGCTTTTTAGTAAGGAATAGATCAACTATTACATAAAAAGTACCTAGAGAAGTTGTTAGCAAACAGAACATGCTGTTGGTACTAAGTATTATTCATAATTTTATCATTTTGTTCAGTAGTATGGATATCATAAAACACATCAATAACAGCATTTCTTTTTTACCTCAATTTTATTGATTATATATATATTATATATTGATTATATATATATCATAGCCAGCAATCCTCATCAGAGACCAAATATGAAAAGTTTTACCCACTTGTAGGAAACTATTTTCTTTTTTCCTTATAATTGACATATAATTGTGATTGTGTATATTTGGGAGTGCAGTGTGGTATTTTGATCCATGCACATGATGCATTATGACCAAATTGGTATAACCAGCCTTTCTGTTCCCTTGCCACTCTCTGTGTTTGGCACCTTTGAAAGCCTCCTTCTAGTTCTACATAAGCAGAACAGTAAGTTCTAAGCTACAGTCACCCCACTCTGCTATGGAACATGACAGCTTACTCCTATTTACCCTATCTAGGTACCCATGTTCCAATGTTCCTGACTTTCTTCTTTTCCCCTGTTCTCCAAATTGATCACCATACTACTGCATTCTTTGAAAGACGTTTTTAGTTCTCATATATAAATGCGAACACACATGTCTTCTTATGTCTCGCTTATTTCACCTAAATTAATGTCCATCAGTTGTAATGAGATGGCTTTTTGTTTGGCAAAAGCATTTTTATAAAGGTTTCTTAATTTTTTTGTTTATTTTTAGAGACTTTTGTATGTGCATATAGCATGTTTTGGTCAAATCCATCCACATTCCCTCCTCGTCTAATTCCTCTGCTGTTGTTCTCACCACTTCTCCCTTCTAACTTTGTGTGCTCCTTTTGAAAATCTACTGAGTCTACTTAGGGCTGATTATATGTACACGGGTGTAGGGCCATCTACTGGAGCATGCACGAATAGCCTTTCAGGGACCATATCCATGAAGAAAACCAATACATCAACTCTCTCTCCCAATAGCCATCAGTTGCCAATAGCTCCTTAGTTAGGGGTGGGACTTCATGAGCCCCTCCTCCATTAATGCTGGGGTTTTGACTGGCTTGTTTTTTCACAGGTCTTATACATATAGTCACAGCAGCTATGAGTTCTGTGTTAGAAGTGTTTCTTTTAAAGAATAGCATCTTTTTTTCTTTTTTAAAGAAGCAAACAAGTTACACTTAGTTTTTCTGTTTCCTTCTCTGTGCAAAGCAGTCCCTTGGGAAGGAAGTAATGGGCTTCTGAATTCTGTGTTTTGTGTTTGTGATTGATATTGGGCTCTGTCAACTAACTTTATTTCAGTAGTTCCACATTTATTGGTCCTATTATTAGTTATTTCTAATCCAAACAGACATACAACTTTATCAAACAAATGCCCTTTTTGGAGCCCTTTCCATGAAATGTGCAATCTTGGTCCAGTAAGGAGCTCCCTCCCAAGGGTGGCAACTGTGGGCAGTAGACTACCATGCACAGATCCTAGAGAGCAGTTTGGTGCAGGAGAATTGTCCGTATTCTGCCAATCATGATTTAAATAAACGCTGATTGGCCATTAGCCAGGATGTATGGGTGGGACAACCAGATAGGAAGTAGAGGCGGAGCAAGGAGGATAGGAGAATTCTGGGAAGCAGGAAGCTCTCTCGGCATTCCTGTCTGGACCATCAAAGAAGCAGGATGTGACCTGCCCTGCTGAGAAAGGTACTGAGCCATGTGGCTAACATAGATAGGGATAATGGATTAATATAACTTATAAGAGCTAATACGAAGCCTGAGCTAATGGGCCAATCAGTTTATAAGCTAATATAGACCTCTCTGCATGATTTTCTCTGGGACTAAATGGCTGGGGGACCGGGCAGGACAGAAACCCCAACAAGCCTGGCCCTCATGTTACAGCAGTTCTTGCTAGAAGGAGGCTAGTTCATTTGCTAGTATACCCCGCAGCGGTAAGCATGCCTATTTGTGTCGGTTTATCAGATGTTCATTATTGACGTAATACCTGGTGTAGAGCAGGGGCGGCACCCATGGATGAGTGCGTGGCTGAGTCTAGAGAGCATAGCCACACAGATATTCTGTAGAGTGAGACTGTAGCCCAGCAGTTGACGCCTAGGTCAGAGGGGCTTCCAAACAGAGCAGTGTCTGTTTTCTACCAGGATATGTGTGACAGACAGCTCGGCAGAGCAGCAGACGAAGCTGCTCCTGAGTTCATGAACTCGACACATATGATGGTAGTGGTGGTCATGTTGGCATACATGCCATCTAATTCAATCCGCAGAATAACTGAAAGATAGGTATTACCGTACCTGTTTTCTACACTGGGACTCCTAGAGAGAGGTGGAGTGGCTTCATCAGGGCCACATAGCCCTAGAAAGTGGCTTGACCCCAGGTCTGCTTTGCTTTCAGAGCTCACATTTTTCCCTTACCATATTATTTCTATGCCATGCTTTGGAGTCTTCAGTACCTGGAGCAGGATCAGAAAAGAACCTCTTGAATTTGATGATCCCATTCTCGGCTCTGTGGTAGACGGCTGACACAATGAAAGAAATGCTAATCAGAATGCTTCAAAAGACCTGCTGAATTTTAACTCTAGTGATCAGGCTCAGAGAACTGTATGACTATTGCAAATTTGTCAAATGGATTAGGGTTTCTTTTAGATGATTTAAATAATCAGAGTGAGATGTGCCAATATATTAGAAAAACACCACAATTTTGCAACCATCAACTTGGTTTTGAGTCATACGTGGATAACTTAATTGTGTGATCTTGGGTAAATCATTTCTTGGCTTTAAACTTGCTCCATTATTTACAGATGGGAAGGGTGAAGTCTTATAATATTTATCTAATGTTGTAGCTGTGATAATAAACAAGATCTTATTTAGGGTATTTTCTAGACTAAAATGCAATCAATGTATGCCTTGTGGCTAATAACTTCCATTCCCGTTTTTCTTTGCAGTTTTTGTTTTTCTTATACCTTATAGACATTTTACAAGCATTTTAATTTGCTTTTCTTATGAGTTTTCTTTGACTGATTTGGTGGAAAAATGATTTCCTCTTTATAATTGGGACAAATATGATTGACTACAAATTTTATTAAATTGGAAAAATTACATTTAGCATTTGGATTGTAAAAGTCATTTGAACTGAACAGGTTGCAAAGAGTGTTCAGCAACAGTTAATGTGAAAAAGTGTTCAGGGGTTGGAGATGGCTTGGTAGTTAGGAGTGTGCACTGTGCTTTCAGAGGACCTCAGTTCTCTTCTCAGCACCCATGTAGGGTGGCTCACAACTTCCTATAATTCCAGCTTCAAGGAATTGAGTGACCTCCTCTGGTTTCCACGGGCACTTGCATTCACGTACACATACCCACACAAAGGTACACACGGGCACATGATTAAATATGAAATCTTTTTACAAAAGTATTTGGAATGTCAACTGATGGCAAGCTCAGTAAGAGCAGGACAAAGTCAGCTGCTGAGTATCTAGAACCACAGGGATAGCATCATCTGGAACTGGTCAGCCCACCCTGCATTCAATATGCAACTTGCTGATCCTTTGTGAAGGAGTGGGGTTTCACATGCGAGACAGTCCTCTAGGTCATCAATCTTTTAAACTATGTCTATTTTAATGGGTGAGAAGTGGAATGTCTCTATGATTTTAATTCCATTTCCCTAAAGGTTAAATATTCACCCATTTTCAAGAACCCATTTATTCTACTTCTGGGTATTTATCCAAGAAAAACAAAGCATACACCCTAACAAAAATTTGTAAAACAATGTCTATATTAACTCTTCAGAATAGCCCCACATAGAAATAGTCAAATGTTGATGAACTGGAAAATTAAGAAAACCAAATTCTGATATTTTCTTATTTTTGAGAATACAAATAAATAATTATATAAGTAGACAAAAGGATAGAGAGATAAAATTCTTTTGCACTTAAAGTAACATGGATGCAACTAAAAAACCAGTTACAAAAGAACCAAGGCTCAAAATTACTGTGTGAGTATAGGAAAGAGATTAATCTATAGTGGTAGAAATGAGAACAGGGATTATTCTACAACAAACACCACCAGGGAACTCCCTGAGTCGATATGGATAGTCTATATTTCTACAGAAGTGTGGGTTTTATGAGCTTGTATGGATTGTCAAAACTCATAAAGCTATCACACTTAAACTCTCTTTGTTTTACTATGGGTTGGTTACACTTCAAGAGAGATGACCTATAAAACCTAAAAATCTATAGAGATAGTGAAATGAAGGCCTTTGAGATGGGGGGGCTTTGGAGACCCCACAAATCCTTTCAGGAAGAGTCCTAACACTTACCTGTAAGAGGCACGAATGCTGCCATAGATCCTCAGCCTGCTAAGGCCTCCCTATGAAGAATTAGGATGCCTACTGTGTGCTGTTTCAATGATCGAAAGTGAATGTTAGGGAAACAGTTTGGTCTCCACAGGAAGAAGGGAATCAGAGCTGTTGTAGTGTGTACTGGGATGCTTTGGGTGACTGTGAGCTCCCTGTCACTTAGTGTGGCTGAGTAACTGTGGAACAGTGTGTGTGTGTGTGTGTGTGTGTGTGTGAGCTCACTTTATGGTGAAGGAAGTTTGATTGAATACCTCCATTCCTTCTCCAGTGCAGATTCTACAATTAGGGGTTGTTTCAGTTAAATGGTTGCACATGGGGCTTTGGGGTCAGCCTGTCTAGACATGAATCTGGGGCTCTTCAGCTTGTCACTAATGAGATAAATGTTTATGCAAACTGACAGCTCTAAGCTCCAATCTTTTTATAGTAGAAATGGTATCTCATGAGTGTGTATATGTGCCCATGCATATATGTTTAGGCACTTTTGTTTCCTTCCAGTCTATGACCCACTCCCAAAGCTATATGACCTCAAACGATTGTACCTGAGGTAGGTCAGATGAAGGATCTACCCAAAGACTGAGTACATGTACTAAGTGCTTTCTGCATGCTCATTAGATTTTAGTTATTATAAATCCATATAACTCAGAGTCTAGTAATTTTAGTCAAGAGTAGATGTTTAGGTTAAAACTTAGCTCATATTAGACTCAAAGTGCTTATTATTTCTAACAAAAAAGAATGACTAACCTTACATAGGTTAATTAGAAATGGGAGAATGAGCCTTTGTAGCAGAGGGTCAAACTTTGTGATTAATAAAATAAGCAGTGCGTGTACGCCTTCAGTGTAAGGGGATTCCTTTTATTCAGATGTTGCATTCTTTTATGGACTGGAGCCGTTGTAGCATATCTGACCTTACAGGGAGAAGGTTGGTAGGATTAGGCTTATGTAGATCCCTGTCTTGTGGGACCTGTGGCTGTAACACAATGAGGAGTGTCAGCGAGGAAAGGATCAATGTCCAATCATCTAGGCCAGAATGCTTTACTTCCCAAGAGGTTGGATAGATTAAAATTTTCATTTACTTAGAAACAGGTCATTCAATTTCATGGCTCATAATTTGAAGTAATGAAAGGATGCATTTAACACATTTCCCTTCTTCCCCCAGATCCCCAGCCAGCCAGGTCCTCTGCGGTGGCAACCTGTGCAACTGGCTTCCCATGCATTGTTCCAAGGATATCTTATTCCACTCATGGAGTCTTGGGAATCCTTGATTTTTTTTATTTTAAATAGACTGCCTCACTGTATTTTTTTTAACAATATGTACTTAATGCTTCATTTCAAAGCAGAGGGGAGACTCTAAGGGAAGGGAATAGACTAGTGAGAGGAAGAAAAAGAGGAAAAGTAAGGGAGAGAGAAGAGAAGTGAATATATGGTCCATAGGAAATCTAACACTATGTTAAATGAATATACACCAATCAAACAGAAAGTGTTCTTTTTTAATATTTATTTATTTTTTATTTATTATGTATACAATATTCTGTCTACATATATGCCTGCAGGCCAGAAGAGGGCACCAAACCTCATTACAGATAGTTGTGAGCCGCCATGTGGTTGCTGGGAATTGAACTCAGGACCTTTGGAAGAGCAGGCAATGCTCTTAACCACTGAACCATCTCTCCCTCCCCAGAAAGTGTTCTATATGTAAAACTTGTCATTTCAGAACTCAAAGTCTTTCACTGTAGTAGCTGCTTTGTGTTCTACTGTGCTATGTACTTTGTCCTCTGTTTAACCAGTACGGCGCTGACAGCCTTTAGGTTGTCTCCCACATGGAACTAATCAAAATAGCTTTGATAAAACGTTATCTGGCTCCTAGGTCATTGCACATGTGCAGCACATTTACAGAATGATTTTTAGAAGTAGATTTGCTCAGGGGCTCAAGAGATGGCTCAGGGGTTAAGAGCACTCGCTGATCTTCCAGAAGACCCAAAATTCAGTTCTGAGCACGCAACATCGTCCAACTCACACCCATCTATAACTCCAGCTCCAGAAGATATGATGCCTTCTCCTGGCACATGGCACACACCCACACAAACTACACATGCACACAAATAAAATCTATAAACAAGTAGATTTGTTCAGTGAACTGGCATGCACATCTATTTAAACTGATAAGTCTCCATTAAAGTCACAGCAATTTACCTCCCACCAGCAACATAAACTCAAATAGCAACTTGACACATTCTCCTAGTTCTTGATCTTTGCTAGTCTGGTGAGTAAGAGGTGAGTTCAGCATCCCTTCACATATTTAACAGTGAGCTGTGTTTGCTTTCCTGGGCATAGGCTGCTTATAACCTTTTGCAAACTTTGGGTTGGTACGGTATGATAGCTTTTTCTTGTTCAATGCTTTAGAATGAATATGCCTAAAATATTTCATTTGTATCTTATTTCCCTTCAGACTTCATCCTTATTTTAAGGTTTAATGGGCACTTAAATTTAGCTTTTTGTGTGTCCTATCAGTTTAAATACATTTATCAATTTGTGTAACTGCTACTATCAGGATATACTGGGGCTGAAGAGATGGCTTAGCAGTTAAGAGCGTTGGCTGATCTTCCAGAGGATCCAGGTTTGATTCCCAGCTCCCACATGGAGACTCAACCATTAATAACTCCAGTTCAAGAGTGTCTAATGACTTCTTCTGGTCTCCACACACCCTGGGCACGTATGCAAAAATCACTGTCCTAAGAAACTTTTTGCCAAGGCTCTTCGTAGTTAGCCTCTCCCTACTCGTGAATATTGGCAACCATTGTTCTGCTCTCCCCAGCTATTTTTGCCTTTCTACAAACCTGATGTAAATGGAATCAGGCAGTGTCAGCCTTTAAAAACTAGTGTCCCCAGCATCAAGCCCCTAAGAGGCACTCTTGGTGCTATATCCAGGAACTGATTTCTCTTTATTGCTGAGTGACATTACATGTATGTGCACATGACAATTTCCTTACCCATTCAGCCTCTGAAGGACATTCAAATGTTTCAGAATTTGGTAATTATGCGGAGAGCTGCATTAAGTATTCATTCATTTTATGGGCATGGGTGTTTTGCTTGCATGTATGTACATGTATCATGTGTGTGTCTGGTATCTGTGGAGAGCAGAGGAGGGAGTGGGATCCCTTGGAACTGGAGTTACAGGTGATTGTGAGCCTCCAAGTGGATATTGGGAATTGAACCCCAGTCTTCGGGAAGAGTTGCCAGTGCTGTTAACTGCTGAGCTGTCTTTTCAGTCCCAGTATTCATGTTCTTAAGTGCACGTAAGTTTGCATTTCTGTAGAGCAAATGTCCAAGTGACAGTGTCTCTTCACTGTTTCCTTTGTTCACCATAATGCCTTTTAAATTTTCTCTCAATGTTACTTATTTATTGAAAAATTTTGTTCTTTGACAGCTTCATACATGTATATAGTGTATTCTGTACACCATGTTTCTAATCCTTTCTTATTTCTCTCCCTTCTCTGCCAGTTCCTTTTCTTTTTTACAAACTTCTTTTCCTTTTTACTAGTTTTTGTTTTGTTCAGTGTCTCGTGGAGTGTAGTAGCGAGGGCTGTTTGTGTGACCTTGAGCTTGGAACCAGCACATTTGTGCCTAATGGACTCCCCAGTGGATATACTCCTGGATAATTTGTCTTCCTCTCCCTGAGAATCTGTTTGTTGCCAACAGAGCAACAGTAAATAGTAGTGCTACCCCTGTGAGAAACTTTCTCCTTTGCAGTTGGCTATTAAGAGGGAAAAAGTTGTGTGAGCCCAGTGCTTATAGGTCCATAAGTGTTGCTGCTGTGAATTCACGGTTACCATGGCTGTGTTGTGCTTAGAAGGCAGCATCTGGGAGCCCTTCTCTTTGTCTTCCAGCTCTTCCATTCTTCCGGCCTCTTCTTTGGCAGGATCCTCCAAACATGGTAGCATCATGTAAGTAAGACTCATTGATGCTATATTGTAGACACACTGAAGTCTATCAACACCTTCTGAGGATAACTTGCTTTTCTTTGGCACATAATGAAATAATTAAATAATGCAGACTTGGTTATATACATTTTGTGCCCTATGGAAAGGCCTCCGTGACTTCCACGCCTGTCTGGTTTAATGGGACTCAACCTATAAGCAGTTTCCTCCAAACCCTTCCAGGGTTTAGTTTAGGGCTTTGTTAAACTAAGTAGAGAGTAGACCTTATCCTAACTTATGGCTGTTACTCCCAAGAGGAAGCCTTTCTGGTGTGTCAGTGTGTGGTATGAGAAGTTAATGAGGTGTTAAAAAGCTTTTCCATTGGGCCTCCCAGGCTTCTGTAGCACTGCTTTAACTCTAGGGTCTCTGGTCTGTTCTCAAGCTGATTGTAGCCATTCCCTGGAAAACCTCATGTGCTTATTCTGCTTATGAGAATATGCTTATTCTCATACTTATACTGAGTATGTAGGCTCAGTTTTGGATTGAGAGTTTTGGGCAGGTTTTCTGTTAGGTGTTTCTTCAGTGCCCTGCCTCATCGTTCCTGATCCATTAGCTGCCTTGAACTTTTATCTTTGCCACCCTGACTTTGCGGCATCCCTACACTGCTTGGATTTCTGATTGTAGGTTAGAAAATTGTGCCAAGGAAGACTGCCACAATGTGTGAAAATGGACCCTCTACTTCCCTAGTTTTATAGTTTGTGTACGTGCATGCGTGGGCACTAGCATGCGTGTGTGTGTGTGTGTGTGTGTGTGTGTGTGTGTGTGTGTGCGTGTGTGTGTGTGGGGGGCAAGCAAGTCTGGTACAGCTACTTCTATCAGAGATCTGCTTGAATGACAGATCCAGGATGATTTATTAAGAGCCAGGGGTCTTTTGCTCGCAACCTAATTTTTCGTCAAGGACAACTTTGCGTTTTCAGCTGTCAGAGAACTCTGTGCTTAAGGTCCTGGGGATCTGACCTGGTTTGGTAATGTTTGTGTTCTTATGTTTGTTAAATTGAGTGAATTGGGAGCCCTTTTCCAAAGAGCTGAAACATAGCTTCTGTAAACTGCACTAGGTAATGAATTTTTAATTTTCAGCCCAGTTCTACCACGGTAGTAAAAACAAGTTCAATTATATGCTTATTGGGAATTCTTGATTCTTATAAATTCTAAAGCTTTTTATTACAGCAGAGATTAGATTTTTTTCCCTCAGCACAGCATGACTTCGGGACAGCTCTGTCCTTCTCAGAAGGGAGTTTTCTTATCTGTGCAATAGAGACAAGGTCAGGGAAGGAGAGTATAAAACAAAATTGAAGAGCTGAGCAGGGTGGCACATACCTATAACCCCAGCATTCAGGAGGTGGAGGTAGGGGGAATCAAGGGCACAAGGTCATCCTAGGCTAGCTAGGTAGTGCACTTGAGGCTAGTTGGAACTACAAGGCTGTTTTAAAAAATAAAAAAATTGGACAATTTTCTCCTTTAGTCTGAATGGTGTTATGTAATAACAGATTATAAATCACGGCTGCATAACTTTTCAGATGTGGCCATGTACTCTAATGCACTCGCCTCAGCAGGAAGCAAAAGACTGTATCTCTGGTGGCAAATGGTCTGGTTCCTTTCTTGTTAATCTCTAGGCAATAAGAAGTCAGTAAATTGTAGTCCTGCAGTCCAAATACTTGCTCATTAAAAACTTTGCCATAACCACAATATGTTGTAACAAGTGACTTTGAAATCCCAATGACACATGGCAATAGGCTGTTACTTTTTTTTAATTGAAAATAGGTTTATTTTTAATAAAATATATCCTGATTATGGTTTCCCCTCCCTGTACTCTTCCCCTCCTCCCCTCCCATTTGGATTCACCCCCTTTCCATCTCCCATTAGAAAGCAAATGGGTTTCTAAGGGATAACAATGAGATAAAGTAATTAGCTCATGAGTTGGGTTGGCTGTGAGTTGGCTGTGACAGGTCTGGAAGGAGCTGCGAGTTTGGTTCATCACATGTCTCATCTTCCTTCTAGGTTCAGTGAACCAGCACTTCGGGAGTTTGGTGAAAGAGCCCAAGAGCTCAGCTTCAACTGCATGGACACAGTTTCTGTTATGGCTGCATGGCGTTTGTGGCCAAAGCAAGAACTTTTGAACAATTCCAGCACCAACCAAACAGGGACAATACTCTTCTTATTGCAGGGGCAAAGGGCAAAGGAATACAAGAATGCAGGGGATACTAACACTGATGCAGAAGCTAAAAGGATGAGGTACTTGTTCCAGGATCCTTCAAACACAGATGCTGGCCTCAGGGCTATGATGCTATGAGATGCTAGAGAGAGAATGAAAGGTATAGTTCTAATGGGATGGAAATGCACATGCTTTTAGGATTTTTTCTTTTAATTTCACAGTCTAGAGGATGTCAAACCTGCATTTCTAGCAGCCGATCAGAGAACCATGTTGAGCTGAAATCCCCTGCTATTAATAACAAGTTATGCTGTGATTTTGAGATTTAAAGCCATGATCTCATGTGAAAAAAACTGCAGCTGGCCAGGAAACTGTTTGGGGTTTGTAACACTTCTAAAATCACTTGTGCAAAGTCTCTGGGGATTAAATGGAAAAACTCATAAACAAGTCTGCCCAGAGGATGTGTCGGGGATTTGTTTCAGGAATACTCAGTAAGAAAGGTTCAACAGAAAACTGAGATATGCAAAACTATACAAACACTTGAAGCAACAAACTGAGGTTATTGAAACGAATGGCTACAGATTCCCAGGAGGACTGTGATGGAGGACAGAGAGCAGGGCAGTAGATGGGAGACACAACTGTCTTCTGCTTCCTCTCCTTCTAGGAGGGTCTCTTATTTATGAATGAATATCAAGGTTGCAGTTGGGCTTTCTGACTGGGAAGAAAGCCCAGGCTAGAGCATGTTGATATCCCTATACCCTTTATCCCCTGGGCCATCGATAGTTCAGGAGAGTAAAGGCAAGGCAAGGAGTTTGAAATAAAGACTTGGGAATGTGGTATCCAGGAACCCAGATGCTATAAACTCTGGCTCTCACAGCATATGAAATAATCAAACAAGAGAAGCTTTCGATTACAATGGGTAGCAGTTCAGGAAAATACTCCTTGCTGACCAGAGTGTTCAGAGCGAGTGACTATCAAGTGCTTGTCCCTAAAGAGGACATCTATATCACCTCCCAGAAACCTCAGGGAACAGTATGGGAAAGAGATGGGAAAAGTGTAAGAGCCCAAGTATGGGCAGGAATGCTATGAAGCACTGTCTTTCGGATATGAAATGGCTGTTTCACCTATGAACTCATAGCAGCGGTGCTATCTGCATAAGGCATGCACAGGAATGGGCTCCCTAGGATCCCATCATAAATAAGGGAAGACCTTATAAAGCCACCCCTCCCTGAGGAGTTATAAACAGTCAATGCTTACTGGGGATGGAAAGTCACATTGCTTAGTGATGTTGCCACTGTTAAATTCCACTTGTTCGGGGGGTGGGGGTCAAGAGCATGATGGGAAAATCACAGAGACAGCAGACCAGAGCTAGTGGGAGCTCATGGACTATGGACTGACCGTTGGAGAACCTGCATGGGAATGAGCTAGACCTTCTGAATGTGGGTAACAGTTTGTGGTTTGATTTGTTGGTGGGGGGCTGATAGTGGCACTAGGACCTATCACAGGTGCTTTAACTGGCTTTTTGGAGCCCATTCCCTTAGGTGGGATACCTTGCTCAGCCTTGATATAGGGGGGAGGAACTTGGTCTTTCCTCAAGTTGGTATGCCAAACCTTGTTGACTCCCCAAGGAAGGCCTTACCTGCTCTGAGGAGTAGATGGGGGATGGGAAAGGGGAGGGTGGGGATTGGAGAAGAGAAGGGAATGGGAACTGGGGATGGTATGTAAAATAAAAAGTAATTTTTTAAAATAAAAAATATATAAAAAGTTGTCCTTGTTCAAGTAAGTAATGTCACACTCCCATTAATGAAGGCAACCACAATTAAAGGCAGTAGGATATCAAAAAAAGATACAAAGTAAGGAGGGGCACTTACTTCTTGGGGAGAAGGGGTTCAGTGGGGGGGAATGAGAGAGTATGAGCAAAGTGCATTACATATATATGAGTTGTGAAATACTAAAAAATAAACAAGAACAGCAGCAACAACAAAAACCTGGACAAAGTTCAGGAGCTAAAGAGGAAAAAACTTACTAAGAAATTAGAAAGAATATTTGAGGTTTTGCTCTGTTTGAATGGCCTTATCCAGCAGTTGAGGAAATAAAAGATATTCTTTAAACTCCTGTGAGTCTTTGATCAAGGCAGCTGCTTGTTGGTCCTTATGGTAGCTGTTAACTGCTGACAGCTCACTTCTACTGAGCACTAGTCTATATCAAGTGTGAAAAGCACTATATGAAAGTAACTTTGCATTCACTAAAGCTCAGTGAAGCAGGTACTATATTTTTACAAAACTGAGGCACTACAATACTATGCAATTTACCTCATCCTATACAGCCATTAAGTGGGGAAGCCAGAATCGAAATCTAGTACTCTGACCCATAGTCTGGACTCAACATTTTCTTTACGCTGTGCTGAGGTCAGCTAGTTAGGTGAGTGCATTAAAGGTCCTGAACAGACAAGGCTTTCCCTCTTTCTGGAGAGGATGGAGAGTCCTTGAACTATCCTTACAAGGGCTAGGGGAAACCCTGGCTGGTTGTGCAGAACTGGTAAGGAAGACAGAGCAGCCTTCTGAGCTGTCCACGGTGCTGAACTCTGTCTAAGCGTTTTTGCCCATTTTCCCCATTAGCTGTACTTTAATAGCATTTTACCCTGGGAGTCAAGAATTTTAGAGCTGAGTAGGCTGGAACAACCAACAGCTGCATTTCTAGTTTCTGATGGGGACTTTTGGTTTGTTATTCCACCAAATCTGCATAGTAATCCAGTGCCCTTTACTTTGAGGAAGAGAGGGTGGCAGACAAGCTACTGCCCATTACAAAGCAGAACGCAACAGTTATTTATTAGAAATATAAACAGTGGCATGGAGAAAGAAGCGATGAGAGAGTATTTATGGGGCCTTTGAAGGGGAGCCGGAGGGATAATTCCAGTAAGGTTAAAGGGACAGATTGAGTAGAGAAACAGTCAGTTTGAATGAGGCATGACAGATCTGTATGTCTCTGCCGAGATTATAAAACACCTTGAACACTTATTTCTGGTCCCCTTCACACTCACACAACGCATCTTCAAATGATCGTCTTATTTTTCCTTCTCCTTTGAAATAGCACCTTGGCTTTCTTCCCAAAACAGAGCTTCGGGCACGCACCATCAATTGAGCAATGTGAGCACCGTGGGAAAAGCAGTATGGTTTTGCTGGAGTAGCACGTTGGTAAGGTGGCTATTCAGTGACAGATTAGGTCATCAGCTCCATCATTCTTTACTAGAAGATGACACATCTGAGGGTGGTGGGCAAGATAAATATTTAGTCCTGCAATGGGTGAGTGGAGGAGCCCGAAGGAACAGGACCCATGGGTTTCTGATTAGGACACCACACAGTGGCTACCTCTCTGAGGCTTTCTCAAAGTTACATCCAGGTGCCAGTTGTATCTCTTCTATCATCAATCCTCAGACGCTTAATGAAATTGCAAGGTACTAAATGATATGGAATGGAATTCTTAGGAAGTGGGTCCTACAATTCATTTCATAATAAGTTTTATTGGCAGCTTAAGCTTTGCATAGAACATTGTTAGTCTGTAAGGTTCTGGAAGGAAACTAACACTGGCAATATTGTTCCTTCTAGAATTGATTTAAAACATATGCCACAAAATAACATATTTATATAGTTCCCTTACTCATACAGTGATCTTATTTTAAGAACATACTCCCTTTATTTAAAAACCAACTTCTTAGTGGTTGATTTTTTCTTTGCATTTATTGGCAGAATGCTTTTGAATACATTTCTTAGTTGTTCAGTACTTTTCAGTACTTTCTTTTCCTTTATGTAAATGGGACTTTAACACCCACCTTCTGAAATTGCTGTAATGTTTATATAGACAATACTAATACTTAGAGTATAGTGTGGCATATAATAAGCATTTTATATAATGATTATCTTTAGTTTAGGTTACTATAATGTTGAAGGCATAAAAATCTTGCAGTTGTCTACATGATTTTTAAATTTCTATATTTCCTTATTTAAAATGAACCATATCTTTTGTTTCCTTGGATTGAAAAACATTTTTGATTGCATTTATTTATTTTGTATATGTCAGTGTATGTCTGTAAGTAAACATATGTGCCACAGAACATGTGTGGCCAGAAGGCAACGTGAAGGAGTTGATTCTTTTCTCCCAATATGTGGGCCCTAGGAATTGAACTCAGATTGTCACACTTGGTGGAAGCCCCTTTAGTCACTGTGCCACCTCCCAGCATTCCTGTTGTGTATTGTTAGTTTTTAATGAAAGATCTTGACATTTATTTATTTTAATATGTAGGAGTGTTTTGCATGCATACTTGTATGTACACCAGGTGCATGCCTGGTGCCAGTGGAGGTCAGAAGAGGGTGTTAGACACCCCCCTGGAACTGGAGTAGCAGATAGTTGTGAACCGCCATGTGGGTGCTGGGAACTGAACGATGGTCTTCTGCAAGAGCAGCAAGTGTTCTTAACCATGGTGGCAACTTTCCAGCTTCCCTAAAGCCAGTACATAGTTAAAGAATATATTACTCGGGCTCAGTGCTTCAGCACCTGCTTAGCACGCATAGGGAACTTAGTCTGATTTCTAGAACTGAATGAGAAAAGTTCCTTGATCCAGTATAGCTGTTTTGAATAGAAGCATGTAGTGATTGAATTGCAAAGATAGGAAGCAGGAAGGCATCACGAGGGGTCTCATGTGTCACGCTGGGCAGTTTGGATTCCACCCCACAGGCAACCGTTAGATGTGGAGAGTTGATCTGGAGAATGATGAGGCAGTGTCTTGGGAAGATTAATTTGGCACAGGATACACTGGAGACAGGTAGTCCAGTTAAAGTATACAGTAGCAGTTATGCATGGAGGAAGTTTTAAATCCCTGCCCTAAGTTTGAGCACTGCTCAGAGTGTGGAGGAAGGAAGCAAGATTCACGTGGATTATTATCAAAGCCATTATCAAAGAAAATAGGAAGTATCTGGAAATAGGTGCTAGGAAGAAGCAAGAGATGGAGACAGACCATTGTGAGCTTTCAGAGGTGTCATCTCTGACTGAAATAGGGATATCTAGAGGCAGATCTGGATATGAGCAGGAAATCAGCCTATGCCTTGTTTCTGCCTTAGACACTGTGAAATGTGATCACAGGCATTTGTGCTGTCTTCTCTACCTGTGACTAACCATAACTCAAAAACTCCCTTTTATTGCTTTTTTCCCTCAAATAAGCTGCTTTTGTTTGGCATAAGCAAGAGTGGGTTCCTAAAATTAGTCTAAAAATGTTGACTGTTTCTGATTGTATACAATATAGTGCTATCCTATTTCTTACCTTCGTTATTTTTCTCACCCCCTATTTCTGTTGGTCCTCTTCTTCTCAAGTATTCCAGCTACTGTTTTCATATCCATTTTAAAAAAATGATATAGCTGTACTCACATAGTTGCTGTGAAGTCTGGACATCCAGGCTGAGGATGAGGACAGAAGCAAGAGAAAACAGGACACAGGTAGCACCGTTGGAAAACTCATGTGAAACACTGATTTGTGACGACACGACAGTCTAGGGACTGTGTTGTGCCTGAAACCATCACTGACACTGGGCATGGGAGCTCTTCCTTGACTTTTCTGTGCCATTATTGATCCTACTTCTGGAATGGATTCTTATTTTTGCTTATTTGTATCTCTAGATTTTCACTCAAAGACTGGTCAAGGGTACTGTCATCTGATTGATGAAGACCAAGTCTTATGCCCTATGAAGAGCCTGGGATATGAATGTCTCGCTTTCTCAGCTCATATGGAAGGTAAACCCTATCTCCCATAAGATTTCTAAGATGGGGTAATACAGATTAGAAAGTGAATTCCAGTATTTGATGGCTAAAGTGAAACGAAGGAAATGGACAGAATTCCCCAGCAACTGTCAGCCCCCACCGGTGATTCAGGCACATGGATTTTGTATCATGGGAGCAAAGTACCTAGAAACAATTTGTTTCTTTTAGTTAGTGTCAAATATAGACATAAACTGTCCCAAGAACCAAAGTGCTTGCAGCCACAGCTAAAAAGGTCAGAAAATTGCTTGGTATTTCATGGCTGGGGTTGTTCAAATTGAAGCCTATTACAAACTGAAACCAAGCACTCATTTGACCTTTTCATGTGGCAAGGGTTTTTATTATCAGAATGCTTTCTTTCTGTGATTCCTCCTCTGGCCCTTTTACTCTTTCTCATGTATTTGAATTCAGACCTGAGAGGAGAAGGGAGAAAAAGGAGGAAGAAGGAAGAAGGAGGAGGAAGACGATGATAATGACAATGTCAGCCCCGATGACAATAAAAGATAAGGCTTGACATTATCAGCTAGGTTGGTGATGAAAGGAATTTAACACTAGCTTAGTGGGAAAGAATTTTCTCTTCAGTTTCAGAGAAGGTTATTTGATGAAGAATCATGATGCTTAATCTTGGGCAAGCATTTACTTACCTCTGAATTCAAGATTCCTCATTGATGGGGGTCCCTGGACTTAGACTCAGGCAAACTAGATTTGGCTTATGGCATTGTATGTAATATGAGGTTGTTATTTTTTTTACCTGAAAAGTGCTCATGGGAGTAATAGGGGTAATTATTTTATCATCCTCATAGATTTATGATGTTATTTAAATGGGTCTGCATTTGTGAAATTCTGTTAAAAATAAAACTTGTATTCACATATTGACTGGTCCCCCAAATTCCTGAACGTCTTGAAATTATAATACTCCAAAAATGTGTTAAGTGCACTATGGGGTGAAAAATAAGCAACCAAGAAAGCTACAAACTAAGCAAGCAACAATGCAACCAACCAAACAACCAAGTAAGCAGCCAATCAACCAAGCAAATTAGCAGCAGACAAACAACCATGAACCAAGCAACCAAACAATTAACCAAGGACCAAGTTCCCAAGCAACCAACTGAAGACCAAGCAAACCACCAACCATAAACCAAGCAACGAAGAAACCAAGGAACCAAGTAACCAACCAAAAGACCAAGAAAGCAAGCAAATAACCAGCCAAACAGTGTAGTTATTTTTCTTGTTGATTTGATAAAATATCCAACAAAAGCAAGAGGGAGAGGTTATTTTGGACGACAGGTCGAGGGTGCTGTCCATCATGGCAAGGACCATATGGAGGCAGCTGGCCATAATGCTTTCTTTTCCCTGGTCAATTGTAAGGCTGCTGTTGTTTCATGAAGCAGGGTATTCTGCTCCCCCCACTGCCCTTCTTCATTACTTTTCTCACGCTCTGACAAAAATACCCAACTGAAGCAACTTCAGCAAGAAAGGTTTATTGTGGCTCCCAGTTTGAGCGTGCATGGAAGTCAGAGTAGCAGGGGCATGAGGCAGCTGGCCACATTGCATGCATGGTCAGGAAGAAGAGTGATGAGAGCTGCTCGGTGGGTCAGCCCGCCTTCTTTTTGTTGTTGTTGTTTTTCAGTTCAGGATTCCAGCCAAGGTACTGCTATTACATGTATCTCATATTTGGTGTGGTTATTCCCATCTTAACCTAGTGTAGAAAATCTCTCACAGGCATGCTTACAGCTCTGTCTCTTTTTAGATCCTCTAAGTTGATGCTATCAATTATCAACCAACCAACCTGTGCCATTCTCCTGGTAAATCTTTCCCCTTACCAGGGCTTCAACTCTTCCTGGAGCACAGTTTCCTCTGATTCAGCGTGTCAGAAATCAAACTTAGGACTTTGCCTTCAAATATTGCTTTTCATTTTGCCTTTTGCTGTTTAGTTAGGAACATTGCCATCTAATCCCATGCAGAGCAATTGAAGGTTAACACTCCCTTCACCTCTTCCCACTTTCTGAAGTGCTTCTTTTGTTCCAATCTCAGAGTGCACAGAGGACTAGAAAGGTTAATTCATTTTACTCAGGGTCATAATAGTATGTACACAGTGTGTACAGCTCACATTAATAGAAGAGAAAATGCAGAAAAGTAGAGATTTTCTATTGGAATTATAGATCAGTAGCAATTTTTATGGCATACAACTTGCCAAATTCTAACAAATTTAAGATCCACAGGGATTTTGATCTAGAAATTCAATTCGTAGGCTTTGTTCTACAGTATCAGTCTAATATTTTCATATTTATCTTGAAAAATTATTAATTTCAATGTTGTGTATAATTTAAAAAATTAGAACGTGCCTAAACATTCCCAAAGGCGACACATTAGATGAACGATGTATCCATACAATGTAATACTGCATGAAGTGATAAGATTTTGATTGATTTATTTTTGATTTCTTCTCCCTTGTATCACCTCTTAAAGGTCTTAAAAATCCTTGGTTTATTAAGCACATAGCTCACTTGTGACAAGCAGACACCCAGTGAGTATTTGTTGAATGAATGCCACCATGGCTGGGAGGCTAGTCGGATCTGTAGCCAGGAAGACAGAGTTTTAAGCATTCCTACTTCACCAATGAAGGTTGAAACCTTAGAGCAGAGCAGAGGAGGTCACCAAGGGGCAGCAAGGACATGAGACCCAACCATATAACCCATCAGATGTGTCGTAGTTTGATTCTATGGATCATTTTCTTATAATCAGGATTCAAATGCAACTTTTGCTTTATACTTAGGGATCAGAAAAGAATTGTGTTTGACATAAAGATCTGTTGACTCAGACTGCCCAGGTTTGAAGTCAGTCCTGCAATCTACTAATTTATCAAATTTATCAAACTAGTCCAATGTTTGCGGGTTGCAGAGTCTCAGAGTTTACTTCTATAATAGAGTTAGGGATTACACCTAACGTATAGATTTCATGAGGGTTAAAGTTAGATGATAATCCAGAATCCTCAAATCCAAATTAGATTTTATTTATATTATTCCAAGCATTAGGCACAACACTTAAAAGTTTTAATTAAGTGTGTTTAAGTGTGGGTTTGTGAATGTGGATGTAGTGCCTATGGAGGCTAGAAGGGGCACTGGACCTCCTAGAACTGGAGTTGCAGGTGGTTGTGTGTAGGGCCTCTGCAACAGCAGTTTGTGCTCTTGAGGGCTGAACTTTATCTCCACCCACATTCCTCCCATTCTTTTTTTAAAAAAACAGAATTTATTATTTTTAATTATATGTGTATATGCACATAAAAACATATATATATACATAAACACACACATACACATGTCCATACATACACACATAAGCATGTCCTGTATGAGTATGTGTGCATAGTGCTGAAGCTCACAGAAGCATTGGACTCCCCTGGAGCTGAATTACAGGTAGTTAGTTGTAAGCTGATTTGGGTGCTAGGAATCCAACTCAGTCCTCTGCTAAAACAGTACTCACTTTTAAAGGCTGAGCCATCTCTCTAGCCACTAGGATAAAATGTACAAGACTACTATGGAAAATGCTCTTGTACACTGTAAAGATTTGTCACTCATATTGGATTAATAAAATACTGATTGGCCAGTAGCCAGGCAGGAAGTATAGATGGGGCAACCGGACTAAGAGAATTCTGGGAAGAGGAAAGGCAGAGTCAGTCACTAGCCAGACACAGAGAAAGCAAGATAAGAATGCCTCACTGAGTAAGGTACCAAGACATGGCTAAACATAGATAAGAATTATGGGTTAATTTAAGTTGTAAGAGCTAGTTAATAATAAGCATCAGCTAATAGGCCAACTGGTTTATAACTAATAAAAAATATAGACAAGAAGCTGAGTTTTATACTTTTCAAGTCCAGCCGTCTTTCAGACTGAAGAAATTAGATAGAGAATAAGAAGTTTTAAAGGTTTTAAACTGGGGAAAACAAAGGAGTTCTGCAAGGACACTGGGTGTTATTTGTGAGGTGAGCTGGGTTTACCCAGTTGGCTGGATCAGTCTCTTGCAGCGGAGAGCCTTGTGGACCCTCTCCCTTCTCAGGCCCTTTGGTTGCAGACACCTGAGAATCTACTTCCACTGTATAGTCTTTGCCCTTGTGTGAATTGAGATTCAGTCCCCTAAGGGTTTGCTTCAGGCCTCCAAATCCTGGGAACAGAGTTCCAAAGGCCATGGGACTTCCTTTTTCTCCAGATATTTCTTCTGAGCTCAAGAAGTCAACTCTGACAGGCACATTCAATTGGTTTGCTCTATAAGACATATAAAACTTGCTTGGGTAAAAAGCTTGTCATTAACTATGTGCTGCTAGTCTCAGAGATATCAAATGAACTATCTTGAAAACTGTTGGAAATTGTGGATCAGCGAAGTCCATTATTGGCCCCTCAGGTGTTGGTGGGTTCTCTGATGGCGCCACCTGTGGCTGCTCATCTGCTACTATTAGTTCTTCTTCCGGTAAGGGCAGCTGTCCAGAGTGCCTTGGAGACTGAGGCCTTGGCTTCTGGGGTGAGACTTGGACACCAGAGGTTGCATTAGTGGACTGGAGGAAGGGTTCCAACCCTGGCTGTTGAGGCCGTAGGGATGTCTGTGATGGCAGAAGGTGGGGGGGATGCACTGGCAAAGAGTATTCATAGGTTGGGTTTCATGTTCCCTTGGTCTTATTTACTGCCAGGGGTCCTTGAGGCCAAAGGCAGGGACTCCTCAAAGTCACCCCTGCAGCTGCTGAATTAGCAGAAGTTTAGGAAATCTATGGTACTGACGCTATCACTCCCCTGGGGGATATCACCATGTTCCCAGACACTCAGCAGTCACGGGTGCCTGGAGAGAAAGTGCACCAGCCCCAGGTGAATGGCATTTCCAGGAACCCTGACAACCCTGAGATAGCAGCTACTTCGTGTATGCGCAGCTTCCCAGCTTCGTCTCCATAGTGTACCTTGTTGCTAAACACTACCCTTCCACAGCAAAGGTATTAAGAGCACCAAGCAAGCATGTATTATTAAATACTAGTGGCTAGAAAAAAAGATTTAAAGCTGACATCCATCCATCTTTGATGAAGACCCTGAATTCCATGGATCCCCAAATTTCCAGAAAAAGAGTGTTACTCTGAAATGGTTTGCTTGGACTACAACACTAGAACAACTGAGCTTAATCTCTTTTTATCCCCCCATTCAACAGGCATTTGTAGAGCTTTGTGCTGGGTACTGTGTGGGATCTAGAGAAGTACAATTTATAGATTTTGCCTTTTAAGCTTTTATTGCTTAATCACAGTAAGAGGGAGTCAATGAGACACCGTGTGAAATCGTAGGTTGATAGAGTCTGAACTTTCAGTTCTAGTGGTGGAAGCTTAGGGGAAAAGCATATGGAATATAGACTGTATTCCCCCTAATCGAGCAAACATCCCATAGTGGTGAGGTCATTTAACCTTCTTTTCAGCCACAGGCTGACGTTTTCAGCCTAAGGAAGACATTTTCTCATCATGGTCAGGATATAGATTTTCCGTATGTGAGCCTGGAGGTGGGAAGAAACAGGTATGGATGAGCAACCCCTCCCCCCGAACACCACCATTCCTTCCTAGCCCCCTTTTAACACTTTTAAGAGTAAGAGGCAACCATGACTCCTTCCTTCTACAGCCACTGGAGCCTTATCTCAATGGGATTATATGACCCTGGAAGGGCCAGCATTGGCCCGTTCCTCAGGGAGTCCAGGTGCAGTACAGAGTACAAGTGATAGCACAGATAACATGGATCTGGTTTGCATTCAGTTCCTACTACTCAGCAACTGTCAGACCTTGGGCACTTACAGCTTTTGGGTTTTTAGTCTAGGAAGCTGATGTCATAAAGAGGTTTCAGTGATCTAATGTGTATGACTCTCTGGCAGCACCCTGCTAGACACATCATCACTATATCAGCTGTAACCATTAATGGCCCATAGAAGGCTAGGTGAACACTATGTTCAGAATGTGTGCCCTCATCTCCTCTAAACTCATGTGTCGAGATCCTCTTTCCTGACATGAGGGTATTAGTGGGTGCTAGCTTTGGGAGGGGAGTAGATTGTAGGGAGAAGTCTTATGAAGGAGGATAGAACATCTCCAGAGATAGTCCTAGCAGAAACAATTTGCCCCTTCCACCGTTTGAGGTCAGAGTTGGAAGGTGATGTCTATGGTCAAGAAGGTGGCCCTTACCAGTGCTTCCATCCAGGGCTTTACAGCCTTTGTCACGGTGAGAAAGCTATGTCGGGCATTCGTAAGTTATATAACGTAGGGAGCTTGTTATGGGATCCTAGACAAGGGGTTATGCATCCCCTAAGGATCCAGGGGACTGGAAGCAGCGTCACTGTTACTCCAATAGTGAGAGAAACACAGCTAAGTTACAAAAGTCTAATGATTCCGGAGCTCATTAGAAAGCTGAGGTCCCAGAATAAGCAAATTACCTGTGGTGGGGGAGGGAAAGGCCCCTCGGGAGAGAGCTGGACCTGTGACCTCTGTGTTCTGTGACAGTCATTAAGAAAGGGAGGGATGATCTATAAAAGGACAAGAAGAATCCACCAAGACAAGTATCTCAATGATTTTCTACAGGTTGGGTATGGGAGGGCATGAAAGATGCCCTAGAGACCCTCGGGAAGGGAAGGGATTTCTATCAGATCCTGGGCTCCTTGCCAGAGATTTTGGCCATAAGAATACCCCGTGGATGGGGAGGCTGGAGAGATGGGTCAGAGGTTAAAAACACCAATTGCTCTTCCAGAGGTCCTGAGTTCAATTTTCAGAAACTACATGGTGTCTCACAACCATCTCTAATGAGATCTGGTTCCCTCTTCTGGCATGTAGGCAGAACACTGTATACATAAAAAATAAGTAAAAAAAAATCTTTAAAAAAACAGCAACAACAACAAAAAAATCCAGGTTGTGGTGGTGCATGCCGTTAGTCCCAGCACTCGGGAGGCAGAGGCAGGTAGATCTCCGTAAGTTCAAGGCCAGCCTGGTCTACAGAGCAAGCTACAGGACAGGCTCCAAAGCTGCACAGAGAAATGCTGGCTCAAAAACCAAAAACCAAAAAGAAAGAAAGAAAGAAAGAAGACTACTCTGTGGAAGAGAAGGAAGTAGTGGAAAAATCACTCAGTAGTGTGTGGGAGGAAGGGTAGACACTGTGAGAGAGGCCAAAGACTTATCCTTCACTCTGGAATCTTGTTTTTTATAGGGACAGGTATCCAAATTACATTGGAAGAACAGCCCTGTAATTCTCCAGGAATAAAAAAAAAGACCGGTTGTGTTCAGAGAAAAAGCCGAGAGTTCAGAGCCAGGGATTAACTGTGCAAGCATGTTTCCCGGCAGTAGCTGTCCTGTGAAGAAAATTCACATCCATTTTGAAGCAGAACTACTTTTAGTTTCACATCCGCACACATCCTATCCGGTGTGCTCTAAGAAGATGGAGGCATGGTTGCCTCTTCCTGCCTTGTGATGGCCACATATGCCTGCATCACCTTCCAGGTGGCATTCTGTGACTTGGAGATGCAGTAGACCTACTGCAAGACTGGCTAGCATTGCTGAAGTTGCCATCTCCAAGTGGCCAGTATGTCCCATGTCACCAGTGAAGGCACTGAGGAACCAGGAGGCTGTGGTGGAGGAGCCAAGAACATAGCCATGTACTATACTATCTGCAGTAATAAGTTTGCCAGTTCCAATGCCGAGGAAAAGTTACCTTAACTCTTGACTGTATGTAGAGCTGGAGATGGAGGCGGTGCAGGCTGTGAATTATCAAGAAGATAATGAATAAGAATGTGGAGAAGGAGCTTAGTGTGGATGGCATGGCCAAGGTACCATAAATGTAGCCATTGAGGCTCCGTCATTCACATATCCCAATAAAGGGACTTCAGCTTCTGCAGAAGAATCCAGGAGTGGCAAGGTTGGGGACTCACAGCTAAGCCTGGTTGGAGAAACTGCTCCAGCTCCTGTGGTTTGATCAACAAATGAAGAAGTTGACCAAGCGGAAGGATAAAGAAATCAAGGAAGAGGAGAAGAAGGAGGACACAGACCTAGATGAAGAAGGTTGAGAGTATACTGATGCTAATGAAGAATTTAGCTATGAAGATGCTGGCACCATGGACCACAGAGGATGTGGAAGATGAAGAGTCTGGGCCAAACCCACACTCAGGCACGATTTCCATAGCAGAGTGCTTATTTTGTTCCCACCATTCATTATCCCTCATGAAGAATGTGACTCACAGGACCAAGCCCCACAGCTTCCTTATTCTTTATACAGAATATCTCTCAGACTGATTAATGACACGAGAGGAAGCTGGCATTGGCAAGAATAACTTGTGGGACAACGAGAGAGGGAAATTGTTTGACTCTGCGGAAGCTGTTCAGGCACACAAGAGTGACAAAAGCTACTGCAAGCTCTTCACATATGGTGATGTTACATTAGATTCCCAGAGGGCTGTGATTTTAGGAGTAGCTCTACAGATCACAGGGAGGGAGGGGGATGAGGCTGAGGAGCTGCCCTCAGATAAGATCTTGGAATTGTGATGATGAAACCATGGTGCCAGTTCTTCCTTCCTGTGCCAGATCAGCTCATCCCTCCTGGATGAAGCACTACAGACGGTGATTTGGCTTGTCAAGAGCTGTGGAAGTTGCTGGAAGCCAGAAGGCTGTGGGCTGGAGCAGCTCTCATGTAGGAGTGAGCTGTGCACGTCCAGAAGCTGAGATCAAAACGGATGCTGAAGACAGGAACGAAGCAGTGCCAGTCAACAGATGCTCGTCCGGACCCAGGTGGGATTCTGAGAGGGCGGGCCTGAAATGCATTTCCTGCCATGCTTCCTTCTTGCCCGAGGACCAGTGGAAGCCAGGCTGTGGGATAGATTGACTGCCATTTTATGTGTTCTTCCTAATTAAAAGCAAAAAGTCAGAATGAAAAAAAAAAAACAACGAGAAGACATACAAAAAAAATGTAGTTTAAAAACGCACTGCCAAGCCAGGTGTGGTGGTGCATGCTTGGAATCCCAGCACTCTAGTGGTAAAGACGGGAAGATCAGGAATCCATCCCAAGGTATATAGTGAGGTCAACTTCAGCCAAAAGGCCACACCTACTCTAACAAAGTCACACTTCCTAATAGTGCCACTCCCTTTAGGGCTATTTTCTTTCAAACCACTACATTCCACTCCTGCCCCTCAAAGGCTTGTAGCCATATCACAATGCAAAAATGCATTCAGTCCAACTTCAAAAGTCCCCGTAGTCTATACCAGTCTCACACTTATTTGAAAATCTAAAGTTCAAAGTCTCTTCTGAGACTCATGTAATATTGACTGTAATCACTTGTAGACCAAAATCAAAAAACACATCACATACTTGACCCTACCTCATCTAATCTAGTGTATCACATTTTTAAGAACATGTATGTTTATATGTGTATAGGTGCATATGTGTATATGCACATGTATCTCTGAATACACTAGAGGTCAATGTTGGATGCCTTCTTTGATTTCTCTCTACTTCATTTCCCAAGGCAGCTCTTTTGGAGCATGAAGCTCTCTGGTTTTGCTAGTCTAGCTAACCAGTCTGCTCTGGGGGCTCCTACCTCTGCTTCTACAGCTACCCTGCTTTCACACAGATGCTGGACTCTGAACCATGGTTCTTACGTGAGTGTGGGGAAGTGCTTTATCCACTGATCTACTTCCCCAACTGTTGTGGAATAGAATATTTGTTTAACTATGTAAAGATGTGTTGCATTTGTTTGTGTTGCAGAATAATTGTTTTAACTATGTGAAGATGTGTTACATTTGTTCATGCTTCATTTGCTTAACTATGTAAAGGCGTGTTGCTTTTGTTTATGCTGCGTTTAACTATGGAAAGATGTGTTACTGTTTCACCTTGCTTGCATAAGGTACCTGATTGGTCTAATAAAAGGATGAATGGCCAGTAACTAGGCAGAGGAGGAATAGGGAGGGCTGAGAAAAAAGGGTAGCTAGCCAGTCAGCTGGGGCCCACCTAACCTGGGGCCAGCCAGCCAGATATGGAGGAAGGAGGAAAGCAGGAGGGACAGTAGGTAGATGAGATAAACAAGCCTTGGACAGCACATAGCTGAATAGAAATGGGTTAAGTATTTTTTAAGCTAGCTAGAAACAAGCCTAAGCTAAGGTTGAGCATTCATAATTAATACTAAGTCTCTATGTCATGATTTGGGTGTTGCTGCTTCATAAAGCCTGCTACACCATCCTGTCATCTTTTAAGTTAACCACATGCAGCATGGCTTTGCAACAAAAATCCTGGTGTGTGATTAAGTAGCAATTTCAGTAAATTATCATTGTCTTCATTATAGTTTCCTAGGTAAAAATTCTCAAGTTTTTCTTCCCTTTTCTCTTCTTGGGCACCATGTCTAGCCTTCTTCTGGACTAAAGGTCAGCGATCTCCCCATTTTCTCAGTACCACTCACTCCAATTGACATTTACACTTGAGTAAACCTTAAACTTCTCTGACCTTTTTTAAAAGCTAGATTTTGAAGAGATATTTTCTCTGTTTAAAAACAGGATGCTATTGTTGCTATTCTCTGCAAAAGGCTATGTCTCCTCTTCCACTGTTTCCCTTTTAGATATTTTGTATGTTTATTTAGATTTCTGTTCCTCTCAAAAGTGAGAGCCTATTCCTTCTCTCCCTTGTTCCCCAGTGTGTGGGATCTATATGCTTTGTGGAAATATGAGAACTACTCAATGGTGGTTAAAAAGTGTTCAGCCATTTCACACACCACTCTTAGTCATGTAGAATAAAGAAGGGAATAAATCAGCCCTTAAATATCCCATTTATTGCAGAAAAGCGAAAAACAACAGATGTAGGTATTTGCGTGGCATGAAATATTGCTAGATAGAAGTCTCAAGTCTGGCCTCTTGAGGCTCTTTACTAACTTTCTTCATTTTTAGGGTACTTTTAACAACTTGTTTATTTTCCTTCATGCCCTCAAAATCCAAAGAGATCTTAGGATTATTCTTAATGGTGCACAGGAAACTTTGACACTGTTAGTCTCCATATCAGGAGGACCCTGGAAAAGCTCTAGTTGCCTGGTTTGGTGGGAAGACTTTTTTTTTCCCTGCAGATGTCCTTTCTTGGGTGTGTGTGTGTGTGCATGTGTGTGTGTGTGAATTTTTAGCAGTCAGCCCCTACCCAGAATATGCAGAGATGGAATTTTTAAACCTTGATCAACCCATAAAGGCTCAGACATTACCTTCGTGATGTTCAAGTTTAGATAGGAAATCAATTTGGAAAAAGAAGGCGTGTGAAATTGGGAAGAAAAGTGGTGGAAGATGCGGAGGGGGAGAGTTGGAGAGGAGGGAAAGAAGGGGCTGTGGATTGGACCAAAACATGTTATATGCATACATGCATGCGTAGAATCCTCAAAAAAGATTAAAATCCAAAAAGAGATCCACTTATTCATATTCACTTGATCTGATTGAAGGCATGTGTGCAAGTGTGATGTATGTGGTATAGTGTACCTGTTCATATGGTTGTGTGTACGAGTGCTTGTGAGTGCATGCACACAGGTATGCTTGCCCATGTGGGTGCCAGAGGACAATATCAGGTATCTTCACCTATCACTTTTTGTCTTGGTCTTAGAGACAGGGTCTTTCACCGGACCTGGAGCTCACCAGCTGTCTGGGCTCAATGGCAAATGAGCTCAAGGGATCCATCTTTTTGACCCTCCCCCAGCACTGGGCTGACACATTCCTGCTGTCATTCCCAGCTATTGAGTGATGCTGGGGATTTGAATTTTGGTCCTCACGCTTGCTTGAGAAGCACTTTATTGACTGAGACAAGATACGTTTTTACACAGGAACTTGAAAACTATATTCTGAGTTGGGTTCTTGCGAGGCATTGTTGTACAGTGGTGGCTGGTGTTTCATCAGCAGAGACTGGTTTGTGTGTTAAGTCATCTAATCAGTCCAATGTGCACTAAGTCACCAACCAGAAGTACAAATAATACAAACAGTAAGCTACGTATGGGGGATGGGTGTTTACAGAACGATTTTTCTGCAGTAGGACTTAAAGGAAAAGAGAACATCTTCGTGATATTATATTCATTCTAAACAATCCATGAAAAATATCGCTGATGTCAATTTTATGACATGCTACTCTGACTTAATGACCACATGGCATTTTCTAAAGCGATGATTATTTTGCTTGTCCTCAGAGCAGAAAAGTTTTAAGTATTCTTCAAGTCTCCAGGGATCAGCTACAAAGTGAGGCATTTTATGACACACTGGGCAAACCATAAATCTTGTTGACCTTGGAGTTAGCAGCATTTAGAGGCTCACCATTCTGTTCCTCTTGAGACTAATATTTGAGTGAATTCACTTGTCTTTTGTGAAGCAACTTCTAGACACTTGGCATTGCCACCCAACAGTGAGAGCTAATACGGCTACTTCTGCCCAACGTGACAGATTGTTTTTTAAGGAGACACACAATTTTAAAGTAGTTATCTAAACGACTTTCACTTGATAAATCTGACTTACCAGATGGTTTAAAATACCAATTCAAGCTCTAATGTTTGTACATTTTCCAGCTTTGGATGTGAGAAGCAGACACCTCTCATAATTCACAATTTTACTTTCAGTTTCTTGAGGCGTGGAAAGGACACAGTCATAAGCCTGATGCTGAATTCACTGAGGGCAAAGGACTTTCAGCGTACTCTTATGTGTGTTTATTGCCTGACTTAGCCTCATCCAACATACACTGACTGTGTTTTTATTGACACCTGTTTTTGAGAAAAGTCACAGGTTAATTTTTAAAGTAGCTTCTAGATACTTGGCTTTAGTGTTAAGCAGACATGACTGAGTCTGATTAGTGTTGCCTGCTGGAATAGTGACTGATCTTCTTGGCTCAGCCCTGTGCTGGCAACCACAGCCACAGAGAATTCGTGAACACAACAGCCATGTCATGTCCACAGGACGGCATTCCCAGCCCTCCTCCACACCTCTAGCTCTGAAATTCTTTCCAGGCCCTCTGTGAAGTCCCTTGAGACTTGGAGAGGTTGAGGGAGGAAGGACGTAGATGTCCCTTTTAGGTCTGAGCATTCACCAATTTCTTGTTCTCATTGCTTTGACCAGTTAAGAGTCTCTGGATTAGTGTTGCTCACTGCAAAAGAAGCTTCTCAGGCCAAGGTCTTACGCACTTACAAAGAGCAAATGAATAAAAGTTCTGTATTCTACTTTTACAATCTTGCTCGAAGCATCGCAGCAAATTAGCTACCCTACTCCATGGGGCCTCTCTATCTATCTCAGGCTGATCTTCTCTAGCCCTGCTTTCCTCGCAGCCTGGGTCAGGATGTTTCCATCAAAGATAACTTTTCAGTTACATCTGAATCTCCCGTGAAGGTCATTAATGCTGTCAGGTCATTTCTGGAAAGTTCAGGAAGCTTGCTGATTGATTTGCTTTCTTCTTCAGATTGTGGCTGTCGGGATAGCATGGAGGCAAAGTGTTTGGAAGATGGCAGAGGTATGTTTAGGGGCAGCTGATGATTTCAGGATGGGAAGGTTAAGGATGATTGCTGCCTCCAGATCTCAATGACAGCAGAGTTGCCTCACAGAGGATTTTGACTGAGGGTGGAAGTTCTCTGACTGATGGGGGCATCGCTTCTCCTGCAGGGATTTGCAAGCTGTCAATTGTTGGCCTCCCATCCAAGCTGTGTCAGGGATGAGGATTGTGCTTTAAGGTTTGTAAGTGTTGCTGACACTGGAGGTCAGGTTTTGGGAACCTCTAAATTGGGGGATGGAGGGAAGGATGAAGAGGCAGATGACAGACAGACAGCAATTATATTTAAGAGGGGAAAATTCAGAATGTCCTTGCCTCAATGAGCATGGACCCTTGAACTAGTATGCAGTGAGTAATGAATTCCTCAGAATTATGACTGGGATCTCTTAAAGAGCTAGAATCCCCCATCTTTGTCTGAAGCTTGTAGCCACTAATGCTAGAGAAGAAAGTGTTGCCTGTTCTGAAATGAGTTCACATCAGGGAATAAATGCCCAGTACATAATAATGGGACTTGATGGAAAGAAACAGCCTAGGTCACTGAGCCCCTGAGACTTGACAAGGAGCTGGAGAGATAGTTCAGGGTTAGAACACATGTTGCTCTTGCCAGGGACATGGGTTAGGTTCGCCACTCCCATATGGTGGGTTACAACTATCCCATCCTCAGTTCCAAGAGACCTTTCACCCTCTTCTGAGCTCCCCAGACACCAGGCACACTTGTGGTATCCATACACACACTTAGATAAAACACTTAAATACGTGAAATAAGTTTAAGAAACGAAGACTTGAGGGAAGGAATGGGATGATATGAATAAAATATGATTGGTAGGGAATGAGATGGGAAGGGGAGCCTTATTTAATAAAAGGCTATTTTGGGGGCACGAAAGGAATAACTCTTGGAAACTGGCTGATGAGTAGAAGCCTAATAAGTGTTTGAACTCTGATCTCAATCATATCAAACGTGAAGCAGAACAACCTCTTCCAGGAAATGAGCAATGGGGATGTGTGGAGAAACTGGTTCAGTGGGAGGAGCGAACTTGTCCTGGGTTATTCTTTCTGTTCTAGCAGCTAGAGCTGCAGGCTTAGGGGCAAACAGCACTGGACTGGACTCTAGGAGGTGATGTGTTTCTGTTTCTCAGTAGTTGGGAGAAAGAAGCTTTTGCACAAAGCCAAGGGTGGGAGGGTTTAAATATTAGAGCACTACAGAAAGGCTGGAGTGCTTGAGGGAGGCAGGTGTGAGAAATGCTTTCATATTTATTTATTTATTTCACCTCTCCAGTATTGTGATTTGCAAAATTGACTTTCATTACAGGCAAGAGAGTGGTTGAGAATTCTAATAATTCTCTCACAATATGTATTTGCCTTTGGTTCTAAAGCGCAATAAAGTAATGAGGCCCTTTGTTGACCCTCTGCACAGCTCCAAAGATACCAAGAATTTAATAGTACGCTGAACTATAACTAAGCAAATAACACCTGAAACATGAATAGCCTTCAAATTATTTTAAGGCAACAGCAAGGTAAATGATGGGAAATGAGAGGTTTAATAACGACCATAAACACTTCAGTAATACGATAATCAGTGTGATAAACGTGTTTAAACTGCTTATTCTGGAAAGGTTCCCCCACCCCCGTCTCTCCCACTCTGTCTGTGTGTTGGTGTATACACACATGCCCTTAGTGTGTTCATAACCAGAGAAAGTACTATTAAAGAATACTGTTTATTCTTTGAAATGTGAATACATTTATGTAACTTATTTTGATCGTCTCTGTCCACCATACTCTTGTTCTTATTCTCGCTACTGTCTTTTGCTCCACTCTTCTTCCCATGTCACTCCCTTTTGTATTTTAAATTGTCACCAACCTTTCAGTCTAATTAGTGTTGTCCACCTATGCATGGATGTGCACTATCGACTGAGGTGTGAGCAACCTACCAGCAACCGTGTACCCAAAGGAGGACGGATCTCTTTCCCTTGGTTGCCATTAACTACCAATACCTCCTCCTTTAGAGGTGGGTCTTTGGGGCCCTTCCTCCAAAGTACTTTTTTTTCCAAGACAAAGTACTTTTTAAAATATAGCTTTATTCTATACTAATTGATGAAGAAAATTGAGTAAAACCAGGCAACTGAACTGAAAAAAGAAAATAAAAAAATAAGAAATAGATTTATTTTTTAATTTTATACATATGATTGTTTGCTTGTGTGTATGTATGTCACTAAGTGTATACAGTGTCTGCAGAAGCCAGAAGTGAGTGTTGAGTGTTGGAGCTCTTGGACCTGAAGTTACTATAAGGTTGTGTGTTGCTGTGTGGTTGCTGGGAATCAAACCTGGGTTCTCTGGAAGGGCAGCTAGTGCTCTTAACTTCTGAGCCATCTCCTCAGTTTCTTACAGTGATCATGCAATATCTTTGGTTTGACCTCGGTCTGATTGCTTCTATATGGTGTAACTCTTGAGGTTTACTCATTGTGCAGCATTTATGAGAAGTTATTTACTTACTTTTAAGTTAAGGTTTCAGATATCCGAGAGTGGCCTTGAATTGATGACCTGGAATTTCAGATCCTCCTTTCCTCTACTCACCAAGTGCTAGGATTATCAGTATGTGCAGCCATGGCCCAGACAAGCTTTGGGCATGCTAGGCAGGCACTCTACCAGCTGAGCTGAATTCCTGGCCCTCGTTCATTCATTGTTTTTATCAGTAGTATTCTGTTGTTCAAGTACATTTGTTTGCCTATTGTGGTTGATGGTCCCTTGTTCTGTTTGCTGCTATGAACATTTGCTTCCATGCTGTTGTTTGCACACAAAATCGTAGCTGTTCCAATTGTGCTATGGTTCAGTACCACAAAAATTTATTTTTCTTCAGATGATGAAACTGAGACTCAAAAAAATATTTCTGAAACTTGCCCAAGTTGACACATGCAGTAGGGGTAATGTTCTGAAAAATCACAAAACACATTTTACTCTTTTGGACTTCTGGAAAACCTACCAACTCCTGGCGTTAGCCCTGAATCCATTATCTGCTTCAGGTGGAAGGTGGGGTGTTAGGGGCACATGTAAAATGAAACTCAGAGATTAGAGGGTAAGATGAGAGCCCGGCTTCAGCAGGACAGGTAAGGGGAGAGGGAAAGATGGGGACTGGGCAGTCACTGAGGGCTTTTAGTGTGTCCAGAATCCCAGGAGTGAAACTTGGCAGAACCTTTTTCGGATGCTGGGTGAGGTGTGGCTTGTATTCTAGACTAGGGGAGGAAACACAGAGTTGATGCAGAGGGAGATAGATGCCCACTGCCTGACCCAGCGAGCATTTGTGCGGAGAAGAGCTGAGAGAGGCCAGATGGGTTTTGGGTTCTGAGGACTTGGGGGTACAGAGAGTAAGGAGTGGCAAGATCAGAGGGTTTTAGACTCAAGGCCCATTCAGAGCTCTAGATGGAGACAGTGCCAGACTTCCCTCCTGGAGAGCAGCATGTGGGAGACCTGGTCTTAGTTTGCAAGTTGTCTCCAGTGTCCTTGAAATCTGGAGTGGACTCAGGAGTTGCCTGCATTCAAGATTGTAGTCCCAGGGGAGTTTGTCTGATCTCAGCCTGCTCAGCCTGGATGTGCCTCTCACAGCCCAGGTTGCTTTCTAGGGCTCTACAGCCTCAGCGGGGGCAGATGAGAACCATCAGAACCCAAGTCACCATCAGAACCAGACTTCAGGAGAACAAGTGGGAGGCCTCAATGGCCGTTTCAGAGAAGGTGGGTGGAAACTAGAAGTGCTCTGTCCCTAGGTCACTGCAGCGTGAGATGAGAGAAGAGGCAGGAGCCAGGGCTTTGTGTAGCGCCCCCTGGAGTCTGTGTCCTGGAAGTGTGCCCTGCTCTGCCCTCTCCACCTGCTTTCCCACTGGGCTCCTCAGTTTCCCTCCCGTATTCCTAGTCTTGGAGACCAGCTCGGCTGTGTGGAAATCTGTGCCTGATACTGACTGGCTCAGGAATGTTCAATGCTAGCATCCATCCAGGTTTCCTAGAGCAGGCTGTGCTCAGGTTTTGTTGTTTGACTTTCCTCATTTTGTGGCCAAGGGGCTAAAGGTGTGTATGAAGGGAGAGAAAAGGTTTGTGAGGGACATAAAGAAGCAACATTTTCTCTTCACATGGAAAGCAATGTGATGATTTGTGACCTGTTGACACACCATTCGTGAGACACTGGGTTGGGATGTGAAATCAAATGTCCAGGACTCCAGACTCCATTCTTTTAGTCATTGTTCATGGGACATGGTGCCATGGACCACAGCTAACAACATTCTGAGACCTTGCTCCTCGCCGGGCACTGCTGTCGGTAGTTCGCGCGTATTAATCCATCAGATCCTCAGCAAATCCAGTTGGTAGATACCGTCTTCATTTTAGGGGAAGAAATGGAGATGCAAAGTAGTTTAACTTTCCCAAAGTCACCTGGCATGCAATTGGTGGTGAGGCAGGTGGTCTGGATACGCAGCTCATAATCACCCTTGGCTTAGATGATGTCATCTCTCTTCCACATAGCACTCCCTACCTCTCCAAGATCATCTTAGCGGCAGAGGGGCTGATACTGCCAGTTGACATTTGCAGGAATAGGAATGTCAGCAGCAGAGCAGTGGTACCAGGGATTGACAATGTTGGGGACAACAGAGAATTGGGGCATAAAGAAAAAAAGGGGATTGGTGGAAGATAACCCATGTCATGTCTAGGAGTCTGGCCAGGAGGGGCAGACGTGGAGGGATCACAGAGAGAATCGCTGAAAGGAAACGACATGCAAGACACCCATAAAGCCGACAGTGAGTGCAGCAACTACTTCTCAAGAGCGCTCTGCCTGGGTCTGTCTTAGTTTCTTTTCCTGCGGCTGTGACAAAATCCTCTGGCAGGGACCAGTGATGTAGTGGAAGAAGCCCTGGCACTTGCTATTGCAGCTCGATGCCTTAAGTTCAATCCCTGAGAACCATATGGTGGAAGGAGAACCCTCAGACTGTCCTCTGGATTCCACTACTGTACAGAATTAAATAAATACATTCAAAGCAAAGGAACAAAGGTTATCTATCAATGAACAAATACATAAATGTAATTTAACAACAATTCTGTCAGAAGCGACTGAAGGCAGAAAGGTTCATTTGGGCTTGTGGCCCCAGGGTATGATCCCATGTGGTAGAGAAGTTACAGTAGCAGGAGCTTGGAGCAGCTAATCACATTGTACCTGCAGCCAGAAAGCAGAGAACAATGAATTCGTGTTGCTCCCTTTCTCCATGGTTATAGGTCAGGATTACTAGCTGTGGAATGGTGCCACTCACAGTAGTCAGGTCTTCTTGCATCAATTAAAACAGTTACAGGTGTGCCCACAGGCACCATGGGACAGGACCATGTCCCAGGAAATTCTGGAGTCTGTCAAGTTACCAGCACCACCACAGGGTCTTAAACAAGATAATACCGAAGCTGCGGAACATGGCAGCCTTCTGTGCAATCTTGCAGAGAATTTATCTTGCCATGAATTCTCACAAAGGGCTGGTTTACCCGAAAGAAAACGCCAACTTTGCTAATTACTGAGTATACCTAAGTGATACCTAAGTGATAACCTTCCTCTTACAGCCTTAGATGAAGCAGATAAACAGCAGTAGCGACTAATGGCCAAAGCAAGCCCAAGCTGTCACTCACAAGAGCCGTCTATTCCCAAGTGCTTAAGACAGAGATGTTTGCCAGAAGTGTGGCAAATTTTCTTTTTTCTTTTTTTTTTTTGGCTTTTCAAGACAGGGTTTCTGTGCGTAGCTTTGGTGCCTGTCCTGGAACTAGCTCTTGCAGACCAGGCTGGCCTCGAACTCATGGAGATCTGCCTGCCTCTGCCTTCTGAGTGATGGGATTAAAGGCGTGTTTTTTTTTTGGCCCAGCCCCTAAAATGAAAATTTTCTTATAATAATGATTTTTGTTCTTTTAAAAATGTTGGTTTTTTTATGTATAGGCATTAAATACTTTAAGTTTGATAAGCAATCTGATTTAAGGAAAACGTCAGTAGTGTAGGTGAAGGCCCAACGTGAGTGTGCACACCTGTAGTCCCTGCACTCAGGAACAGAAGCAGGAGGATTACAAGTTCAAGGTAAGCTTGGGCTACACAATAAATTACAGGCTAGCCTGAGCTACATAAGATTCAATCTCAAAAAAAAATAGTATAGATGATTTGAAAATGTGGAAAAATCCCACAAGATAGTATGTAAATGGATGAAATTTGAAGGACATTCTAAATGGAACAAAGACATGCTGGTACAGTAACTCGGAAGTGGGGAGAGGGAGATTCCTTCCTGCCTTCCTCTCTTCAGCTTCCATCCTACATGTTGTGTGCTGCTCACACAGTTCGCTCGCATCCACTCACTTTATTCTCAGCCTGTGAGTCTTCTCTGGGGCTAGAGAAATGGGTTAGTGGGTTAGAGTACATATGGCCATTACTGAGCACCCAAGTTGGTTTCCAGCATCCAAGCTGGGTAGTTCTCAACTATCTGCAACTCTAGCTCCATGTGATCTAGAACCTCCTACTGGTCTCCACAGGGACCTGCCCCCACATGCACATATTCAAACACATATACACACAGAGTTACATATACATACATACATACAATTAAAAAAATAAATCTTAAAAAATAAAGTACTTGAGAACCAATATCTGTTGGAGGAGAGGGCCCACTTGTTCGTCCCTGCTGCCCAGCTAGCTTAGCCCTGAAATAACCACACAGAAACTGTATTAATTAAATCACTGCTTGGCCCATTAGCTCTAGTTTCTTATTGGCTAATTTTTACATCTTAATTTAACCCATTTCTATTAATCTGTGCGTTGCCACATGGCAGTGGCTTACCGGGTAAAATTCCCAGCGTCTGTCTTGGGCAGATCCATGGTGTCTCTCCGACTCTGCCCTTCTTTCTCCCAGCATTCAGTTCTGTCTTCCCTGCCTACCTAAGTTCTGCCCTATCAACAGGCCCAAAGCAGTTTCTTTATTAACCAATGAAAACAACAATAAGACAGAAGGACCTCCTACACCAAATATCTCTTTACCTCTAAGTATTATTGTTTTGATAGTATCAGATGTTGTAATTCCCAGTAAGAGGACTGCATCTCCTGGTTGTTCTGCAGCCAAAATCTTGTGTGACTATGCTGTGATGGATGAACTGTTAAATCAGAGTGTTGGGGAAATTCGAAGACCCATGGTCGTCCATCACCTGGACGAAGTACTGAGTTGGTTTTCATTTCCTTTTTTCCTGGAGTACTTTTGAAATGTCAGGATTCCCAGCAGCCATTGTTGAGCAAAAGACAATTTCAATGGATGCTAATTCCAGGATGATGTAGTCAGAGAGAAGCAATGACAATGGAATTGTATACCGCCCTCAGGCTATCCCAGATCTCTTTTTATGTGAAATAGAAAGTAACTTATATGCTAATAACTTCCATTATTTGAGGTTTTTGGCTTAAAAGCTGTATAAATTTGTTACCATGATAAAAAGCCATGACTAAAAGTGACTTACAGAAGGAAGTTTATTTTGGCTAACATTCCAGAAGAAAAGTCCACAATGGCTGGGGAGCTTTGGTGGCAGACAGCTAGGGTAGGAGGCTGAGAGACATGAAGCAGTGAGAGTGATCTGGAAGTGTGGCGAGGCTCTAAACTCACAAAGTTGGTCCCCAGTGACATTTTTCCTTCAGTAAGGCTATACCTCCCCAGACAGCACTACTGTCCAGGAACGAAGATTTCAAGTGTCTGAGCCTACAGGGGACATTTCTCATTCAAACCACCACAAACCCAAACTTGATGGCAACCAAGATAAGACAGAGTATCAATTGAGAATGCTTTAGAACTTATGTAATAATACTTTCAAACAATCAGTTCTGCTTCTCACAGGGCTTTCTCTTTTTATTAGGGAAGGGATTTCTTTCTCCAGTCAAAATAACTTATTGTATGTAACTAGATCTCTTTCTTCTGTCATGGGCTGGGTGGTCTCTCTTGGAATCAAAGGAGTTGATAGCCACTGAGCTCAAAGGGTCTGTGTTACCAGGGAAGAAGGAAACGGGTGCTGCTATGGGTAGGGCAGAGCCTGGGAGGGTAGCAACAGCCTCAGCACATGGGGAAGTTAGAAACTCCAACTCCCAGTTGGGGCTCAACTCCTGTGATAAATAAGCTGCTCAGAAGATCTCAGGACTCTCTTCTTCCTTTCTTCCGGTTTTAGTTTTAGATGCTCTTTAAACAGGGCTTTAAACAGGAAGTCCTTACCATGGCAGCACATGGAAACCAGACCTGGACGATCTCTTTCAGCTTAAGCTTTGAGAGCGGCTCTGCCTGCCAGCACCCTGGAAGTCACAGAAATGTCCTCTCTGTGTCATGTTGTTCAGGGAGTGATTTCAAGTGCCTGCTGAAGCTTGGAGAATGGCCATTGTGACTAAGGGGCTGGACTTTAACTTTTAGCTACTTTCAATGGAAAAATCCAGATGTGTCACTGCTAGGCATTGCGTTGAATGACATTGTTCTAGGATCTTATAATATTCATGCCCAAAATACTCTGAAATACTAAGAAAGAACCAAGTTCCTAGAGTGAGTATCTTCTTGTGACATGCCATGTTTTCTGTCTCCAGAGCTTACGAGAGTCTCTGTAAATGTTCCCAGGACCTCTCATCTGTCCCTTCTTGTGACTGAATCCAATTCTCCATCTCATAAAAGGGCATAAATCCAACACCCTACCCTAATACTGTCTAAAGACACGGTGTGGTTTTAGCATGCATCCAGTGCATAGCTGCCAGGAAGGCTTTGCACCTCTGAGAAACAGTTTTGTCCTTTGTATTTTTTAATTTGGTTCAAGAACAAAAAACTTGCCTTGGTCAGGTTTTGCTTATTCACAGCTGGGTTATGGCTAGGCAATTTATATATAACCCCAGATATACAGGTCTGTAAAGCAGGTGTACAGATAGGATAGTCTAGTCTGGAGAAGTGGCTCACAAGAGCACACACTGCTCTTACAAAGGACCTGAGTTTAGTTCAAATTACCTACATCTGACACCTCTGGCCTCTGATGGTACCTGCATTTGTACACTCATGGACATACACACACACACACACACACACACACACACCCCTACACATATACATGACTAAAAACAATAAAAATAATCTAATACCCATTTATAATACATTTCAAATTGATTTCAAACAATTATTTATTGTATTATAATTGTATTATTTATTAAAGATGAATGAAAGCAAATATAATTCTTAATAAAAATGTATATCCCTGTTTCTTTTTTAGACAAACAATTAAATCTTAGCTGAATATTTGATATTACAGGACACAGAGCATCTTCAATGTTTTTCAGATTTTCATTGACATTTTGATTTTGTAATCATCAATGCTGACAACCCTACTTCATGTAAATCCACAGTTCAAAATGGCAGAGAAATGTTTAGGGACATTCCAGAGATTACTGGAAATTCAGTCCTAATCCTGAGCCAAAATTTATTTAGAGATTTTTATGAAACTCAAGTCATCAACTCAAACAGAGATTTTAAAAATAAAACATCCTAACACAATCTAAAGATACACTGATTGGATACTTACATGCTGATGGATGACAGTGAGAAAATATTGTTTTCCACAACAAACCATTAATTATGTTTCTATAAGACCAGGAAACACTGATTCTATAGTCAAAATACTCCCATTGATGCTATTCTTGAAGAGGACCTGGGTTCAGTTCCCAGTAAAGGATGGCAGCTCACAAATGTCTTTAACTACAGTTCCAGGGGATCCAGTGCCTTCTTCTGGTTTGCAGGGGCACCATGAATGCATGTGGTGCACAGATGTACACGTAGGCACACACACATATGCATAAAATAAAAATTAAAAACCCTGCAATTCATGATATGCAGTAGTGTGAAATTTGAACAGTATTTCAGGCAGTATTGGATTGAATGACAGCATGCACAATATAAAGAGCTTGTGTCGAGTATTTAGAACCAAGGCTGCAATAAAGTCACAAGATGCAATGTGGGTGAGTGCTGCTAGAACCCTGGGTATGACACATTTGATGTTGAGTTAATATTTTGGTCATTGTGCATTCAGAAATTTTTAATACTGTCACATTTTTAGTGATACCCCAGTCAGCCACAAAGCCCTGCAATTGGGTATGTGTGTGTGCCCGACCCATAGTTTAAAAATCTGAGATATACATGAATTTAATTAGTTATTGTGAGATTACAGATCCATGGACTTACATTAGAAAAATAAATGTATTTTAGTTAATCAATGTTGCCCCTGTCCCAAATCCGTTCCCTTAAAGTAATAACATTAATAACAAAGGGTATTGTGATATTTTGTCTTCCTTGTTAGTCAATAAATGTGTGTGTGTGTGTGTGTGTGTGTGCGTGCGTGCGCATGTGTGCGCGCGTGCATGCATGCATGTGTGTTGGGGGAAAACTGGGAGTTTGTCTTGAGAGTTCATTGGGGAGTCCCTGCTCCTAGCCTTCACAGACTCTTATCGTCTGACTTCTGGTGTGACTGACATCTTCCTGTGTCAAGCAAGTTCTTTTTGGTTTTGACTGACTATATCATGGATATTTTCACACTGTTCTTATTTGTTATGTTTGGCTGGACTGACTTTGAACTTCAGAACAAGCAAAGGTTAAGACAGAAAGGAGGGCATTTGAGATGTTCAGGGCACCTTGAGGAACTTAGAGTAATGTCTGCAGAGTGGGGCTCCCTCCTCTCCGGCTGGCATCAGGCTGGCTCTGGCTCTTCTGTTCTGAGGAGCCTTTACGCTATGCATTTTGGCTTTAGTAGTTTAGTGTTTTTACCCTTGCCTCAGGCCCTGCATCTTTTCCTGGGCTGTTTCTTCCACTTTGTTCTGTGTCTCAAGCCCACTGCAGTATATCCCCTTCCTTAGCAGGCGTGTGGGAAGATCCAGGTATCTAAATTCCCGTAAGACCTGGGAAAGATCCTTGAGGCATATGATAACATCACAGTTCCCAAGTAAGAGCACCTTTTTGCAGTTGATGCCCCACTTGTCAATCACCAGGGTCTGAATTGGAGGTCTCAGGATGAAGATGGTGAAACTCGGAGGCTTTTCCTCTCCAGTCTTAGCAGAAACAGCTCCATGTCTGTGTGCTAGGCCAGAGGAGAATGCAGGAATGCAAATGGAGCTCTTAACTGGAATGTGTGCCCAGGCACTAATTTGCAACCATCAGCACCTTCCTTTAAGGGGAAGTGTGTGTGTTGACACCTGGCATTATCATTTTGTCAAGAACCCTCATACAATATGCATGGACCTTAGACACCAGCCACACAGTATGGGAGCTGATAATGATGTTTGTGCTAAAAAATAATAGTGATTATTGACTAAATCCAAAAACTAGAGTCGAAAAACTTTCTTTACCTTCTACCTTAAAATGAAGAAACAGATGGCCATCTGTAGCCATGTATTTCTTGTTGTTGCAAGTAAATGCAACTGTGGGAGCTTATTTTATGTTAAAAGCCTCCATCTGCTAGAAGGAATCTTGCAGAAAAAAATGAATAAAATAAGGACCTGCTTGCTTCTGACCTTGACTCCCAGACAGATTATAACACAATACTGCTTTCATTTTTTCCCCTGTCAGATGTTAATCCCAAAATGATAGTCTTAGATCCCCCCCATTTTTTTGACAGTTTCATCCTTTTACCTAAATGGAGGTGAATTGGGCTTCATAGTATTTCTGGCTGGCATATGTTTCTTGGCTATGTAGGGAGTGAATTTTGTTTTAATGAGCAATATTCTGCAGCCCTTCACAGCATCTTTTCCTGTTGTACAAATACTTGCAACCCTCCTCCCCCTCCCCTTCCTGTTGTTTTGTGCCAAGTAGAAATGGTAAATCATTATAAATTGGAATCGTCTTTAAAAATCCTCTCGTGAATCTTGGAGCTGTTCGTGGGGTGGGGGGTAGGCAAATAGAATGAGCTGCTTAAGTGCTGATGCTTTGGTCCCCATCTTTTCAGGGCCAGCCCCTCTCCCCTCTTCTGTTCACCTCTACCACCTGGCATTGTCCTCCTGGGACTTTCTGTTCTTTCCTAGTGGATATACAGAATGGGAGGGCTATCTAGAAGGGGCTCATTGTCCTAGTGGATATACAGAATGGGAGGGCTATCTAGAAGGGGCTCATCGTCATTCAGGTCCCTTTGGTTCAAAGCTGCTTGAGCTTTTCTTCAGCTCTGTAGCAAGTTGGAGCTGAAAGGAGGACCTTAGAGGTTACTCTCATTTTACAAGTCAAAAAACCCAAGGCCAGAAGAAGAAGCTGACAGCCCAAGGCAAAACTTGCACTGGACATGAGCAGTTTTTCTCTCTGACACAGGGACTGTGAGAATCACACAGAAATACTGCATCTTAAGCATTCTGGCAGCACTGGCATGCCAATGTCAAACAGGGTTTCCTTAGTCTCCTTGATGTTGACCTTGAGAGAAGTGGATTAAATTAGAGTAAAATTACTAAACGGAGGGGTGAAAAAAGCAAGAAAGGTTTAAGTAGAACTTCAAGACAGTTTATTGTAGAACCATGGTCATTCTCCATCTTTCGCTGTAATCACTTCTTAACGCATTTAATTTTAAATGGACAAGCTTTCTGGCAAAAGACATAAATATACATGCACATACATTTATGTATGCACATGCACACACACACACACACACACACACACACACACACACACACACACACGTGAAAAATTTGAAGGCCTGAGAGGGACCACTTCTTGATTAGAAACAGAAAATTCTAGGCCGTGGAACACTTAACTTTGAGAGTTCACCCAGACTTGTGACTGAGAGTCCTGGGGCCAGTGCTCAGCCAACAACACCCTGCAGATGCTCTGACACGCCCAGGTTTGGGAATAACTGAGTGACCTATAAATAGTCAAATCCCAGGCGTTCTAGCTAAGGACAGCTACTAGCTCTTCTGTGCCTTAGAGGTCAGCTTCAGATGGAAAGTCTGCCGTTCCAAGATGCCATCTGATTTTATGTAATTCTGACTTCAACTCATTATTGACACGACAATTTCTGCCAACGTAAATCAAATCAGTTTATATTTCGGAATGTGAGACAGTCACGCACTAGGCCTTCCAGCAGCAGTACTGTCTCAGTTAACTTTCACTGTCAACTTGACAGTCTAGAATCATCTGAGAATCAAGTTCTGAGTGACTGCCCAGATCAGAGTGCCGTGTGTGTGTGTGTGTGTGTGTGTGTAGTGTGTATGCACACGCGCACATGCGCATGGGTGTAATGGCAGGGTTGTCTTGATTGTTAACTGATGTGGGAGAGCCTGCCCATTTGGTTGGCACCATTCCCTGGGCAGACGGTCCAGGGGGTATATGAAGAGAGCTAACATTAGCATAAGCCTGAGTGAGTCAGGAAGCAGAGTTCCTCCATGGTTTCTGTTGCAAGATCCTCCTTGAGTTCCTGTCCTGACGTCCCTCTACGCTGTAAGCTGAATCAAGTCCGTTCCCTTTCTAAGTTGCTCCTGGTCATGGTTTTTTATTTTTATTTATTTATTTTTTAACATCAGCAACAGAGAGGATCAAGTAGGAACCTGGACCTCTGGACCTCTCTAGTTTCAGATCCAGAGAATCAAGCGTTTGCCATCATGAATGTCTAATGAGGGAACCCTGTTTCCAAAAAAGGAAGGCCTCTGATGAGCTGTCAAACCTTTCTCGCAGTTTTGGTTTCTCTGACCTGACTTCAGCGAGACAGTGTTTTTAGTAGTGTGAACAGTAGCCCAGTTCCGTACCGCTGCTTTTGAGCTACATTTTCCCTCATCTGACCTTCGGCTAACTTGTTGTCGGATTTCGTCACTGAGTCCTCGTGAGGAGTCAGAACTGTGAAGTTCATGTGGAAGGGCTCAGAGCAGCGGTGTTTGATGTCAATCAGGGTTCTCGCTTCAGAGCGAACACACCAGGAAGCATGCTGTACGCACCAAAGACTTAAGTATCACAACTGCATCTCAGAAGAAGGGACAGAGAGCAAATCTGAACCCTTCTCCTGTGTTCTTTATGCATGACTTTTGCCTCCTTTACAGTGCTGAATTCTGACCCAGTTCATTAGAATCACCCGCTAAGCTGAAGAAGCTCACGGACATCTGAGAACAAGAGGGCTCTTCATTATGTGCATGCACTGCCCTCTCGTCCCCTTTGTGGGATCCACTAATCTCAAAATTATTTGCTTACTTTGTCCTTGCTTGGATGTGGCACCTATGTGGATGGGTGCCTGCCTGGCAATTCTGTATTCACGGATTAGCTAAGCTTTTGGAATAAGTACCATTACTAAGAATAGCCCCAACCAGATAGTCTTGGCACAAATAGGTATCCTGATATGGTTCCTGTGTGCCAAGTTACCGATCACAGCACCTTTGGGGTTTGGAGGTAAGGTCCAGGCACAGAAATTTCCAAACTCCCAGAGTAGTCTTCTCTAACCTCCAGCAGCTCCATTTGTTTGCTCCAATATTCTTCTGGTTAGGGTTTCTATCGCTGTGACAAAACACTATAACCTAGAGCAACCTGGGGAGAAAAGTGCTTATTTCTTCTTACACTCCCAGGTAAAAGTCCATCATTGAGGGGGAATCAGGACAGGAACCTGGAGAAGCAGAGGCCATGGAGGAATGCTGCTTACCAGCTTGTGGTACAGGAAAATTGTCTGTTTCTGTCAATCATGTTTTAAATAAACGCTGATTGGCCATTAGCCAGGCAGGAAGTATAGGCGGGAAAACCAGGCAGGAAGTAGAGGCAGGGCGATGAGACTAGGAGAATGCTGGGAAGGAGGAAGCCCATTCCTCTCCACTCCTGCCCAGACCACCAAAGAAGCAGAATGTGACCTGCCCCGCTGAAAGAGGTACTAAGCCATGTGGCTAACATAGATAAGAATAATGGGTTAATATAACTTATAAGAACTAATACTAAGCCTAAGCTAATGAGCCAATCAGTTTATCATTAATGCAGACTCTCTGTGTGATTTTCTCTGGGACTAAACGGCTGGGGGACCGGGCAGGACAGAAATCCCGACAAGCAGGACCTCATGTTACAAGCTTGCTCAGGCTGCTTCTTACAGCACCCAGGACCACCAGGCCTGGAGTGGCACCACATACAGTGGGCTGGGCTCTCCCACACCCACAGGTCAATCAGGTGGAGGCATTTTCTCCATTGAGGTTTCTTTTTCCAAAATGGCTCTAACTTGTGTCAAGTTGACATAAAACTAGCCAGCATACATATGAAGTAAAATAGTCTGTGTGTGCAGACATTAAAAAGATTGAGAACACTGCAGTACATGTTGAGTAGATAAAATAACTATATGAATGAAGACTTGGATGTCCCCACTCATGAGAATGTGTGCTGACATATGGAACAAAGTATAGAATTAAGTAGGTAGACTTTTGGTATATACCCAAAGGATGCTCAATTGTGCCACAAGGACATGTGCTCAACTATGTTCATAGCGGCTTTGTTTGTCATAGCCAGAACCTGGAAATAACCTAAGTGCCCCTCCAAGGAAGAATGGATAAGGAAAATGTGGTACATTTACACAATGGAGTACTACACAGCAGAAAAAAATAACGACAGCTTAAATTTTACAGGCAAATGGATGAAGCTAGAAAACATCATTTTGAGCAAGGTAACCCAGACCCAGAAAGACAATTATCACATGTACTCACTCATAAGTGGTTTTTAAACATAAAGCAAAGAAAACCAGCCCACAAATCACAATCCCAGAGAACCTGGACAACAATGAGGACCCTAAGAGAGACATACATAGATCTAATCTACATGGGTAATAGAAAAAGAAAGATCTCCTGAGTAAATTGGGAGCATGGGGACTTGGGAAAGAGTTAAAGGGAAAGGGAGAGGCAGGGAGGGGAGCAGAGAAAAATGTAGCGTTCCATAAAAATCAATAAAAAATAAAGAAAATAAAAAAGAATTAAGTAGGTAGGACCTACCTCAGAACAGATTCAGTGACCATGGAAGACAAAACAGAGCTCATTGCTTGTAGGCAAGGAAGCCCACATCCCTTGGCAAACATCATTTGGGAGCTCACGGCAGGAGGGTGGGGGGAGAAAAAAGCAAGGCGGTTAGATCTAATTTAAGAAGGAGAAATCTGGTAAAGTCGACACACCTGTCAATCTTTTATAAAAAACGGTTGAACTCTGCTGGAGGAATTGTTACTCAGTTTTGAGTCTTCAAGACTGACAATGCAGTCTTCACGGAGGTGTAGAAAGGCTGAGAGACTCTGGGTCACTTGGTAGGCAGTGTTACCTACCATTCCAGTGGTTAGGTACAACTGCCATAAATCACAAACTCCCTGCACAAAATCCCTCCCTTCTCAGCTACGCTGGAGTGTGGCCTGTCATTTTAGCAGAGCGGCTTGCTGGTGTTGGTTGAGGGAAAACTGTTACTAAACTGTCATTTTACGAACAAAATGTTAATTGTGCAAGTCGTTCAGGGAAGGAGGTAGGCTGAGGAGTTTTAAATAGCTCCAACTTAGAGATTTACTATTCCAATGAGGAAGGAGAAAGAGCAAAGAGGAGATTCTCATTTCCTCCTATCTCATTCACTGTCTGGGACCTGACACTATTTCTTGAAGGCAGAACTTGAGGGTCATATATTTGCCTAGGGACTTTCCTGTCCTGTTTCAACTCACTGTCTAGGATGCTTCTGATACAGCTGGACACTCTAGGGGGTGCATGATCATTAATAAGATCCATTCAACCTTGGTTGTTTAGGTCTGGGAATACTCGTGTGGTAGGCACCCATTACACGAGGGTGTATCACGGAGTCTGAATGAGGCCTGTTTGTTGGGGATAGGAACATGAAATCACAAGCCATGAGCCAGATCCTCGACATGTAGCCCAGGAGAACATGCCATCTCTTTCCTTGTGTAGGTTGCCATGGTGATTGGTGGCAGTGACAGCAATGGAATCTGGAGGAAATAGGGAGAGTTAGAACAATATTGAGCCTAAAACCTTTTTGAGTTTGTTTTAAACCAGTTAAAATTTTCTGGATTATTTGAGTTCTGGCGTTGCCGGTTCTTTTAGAGGTTATAGCCGCTGCGGAAAATGGATTCCGGACTGCTTTTCAAGAGAAATGGGCGGGTTGTCCACCTAGGCGTGATAGCGCTGTGTTCTCCAAACTAGCCAGGTACTAGTTTGAACTTGAGCGTGCCTAGCTATTATTTCCTCCCTTCCCGTGAGAACGCAGTTCTTGTCAGCCGAGAAAGACTGCAATAACAAAGCTGCTGGTGATCACCTGATGGCGGGTCAGGAGAGTTGCGCCTCAGCATGCAGATGAAAACTTCCTGGGGAAAAACCTAATGGTGGGGGGAGGGTGAGGCTTGACAACGAAAACACCAGTCAATGGAGGAACCGCAAGGAAGCATGGTCCTGGGGTGGGGGTGGCGTTTGGTGGGAAAGTAACTCAAACGTGATACGAGAAAGAAAATGTCATTATAGAACGAGGGAAAAGAAAGTCAGAGACGAAGTGGGAAGCAAAACGGAACCCACACTTAATAACCCCTTGCGGCGATCTGACTTGATTCCTCTGCGAACTCCATGCTTTCAGAGGGTCCGCCTTATGCCCTCCGTTAAAAGAAAAGTGCTTATGTACAGATCTTTTTATCCCCGTGGTGTTGAAAGCCACACTACAGAGCCGGGCAAAGGGAGAATTACTTTCTACACAACATAAGTCAACTTGCTAACCTCATTTACCCCTGGCTTCCTTTTATAAAGACAGTGGCTCCAACCAGGCGTGAAGGAGAGGGGTAAAGACAGAGATACGGTCTTCCTGATTTTTCTTCATTCTTCTTCCTTCCTTGTACTCTTGTTTTGCTGGGGAGAATCATAGATTTGCAAATTATACTCCCACTGATTGGATGACATTTTTTTTGATGACTTGTGAGCAAAGCAGTGAAGATATATGTACAACCATATGTAACCGAAAATTCAAAGTCACTGTGTAAGTCCACACACAGAACTTTGGATTCAGTAAAGAAAGTTGGGGGCTGGTAATGGGCAGTTAAAATAAGCACCTGAAGTTTATGCTGATGACTTCCAGGAACAATACTTGGGACACACTGTCTTTTTGTGGTTACTGTGTTGTTAGAGGGTTTGAACAGCACTTTAGTCACATTGTTACAGTGTGACTTTGAGTAAATGGCTATCTGTACCTGTTTCCCTATGTAGAAAAGGATGCTAAAATCTGTCTCATGGCGTTCTATTCTAAGATGATGCAGAAATACATGTGGATGTAGAAATGAATGTGGTGTGTCAGAACAATTACTGTAGAGGAGTCAGTGGGTGAGGGTGTCTGCGTGGGTTAATTTGATTTCCTTGTAAATTGTTCAGAAATAGACAGTGTCATGTGACTTCTCCTGGAGAGACATGCACAAACCTCTATCTACCCATATAGGGCATTGATGACAGATCAGAGAGACCTTTCCATCCAAGTCTACCCTATTGAATGTGAGTTCATTGGCGTCACTTACGGGAGTATGGGTGAGGGGCTACTTACTGGAGTGTGGATGACAAAGGTGACCATACTACCGAAAAGCCCACTTCACGCGGTCGATGACTCATAAAAGCTGTATCTCTGGAGCTCTCTGCACGATTTGGAGGCATTACCTGTCCTTTTAATGAGATGGTTTCACTTCCACTGTCCTTAGGAGTTATCACTGATATAATAACAGTGAGTTTTAGTACTTACTGAGCCCTTGCCATTTGCTGGCACTTTATATGGATTCCTTCATTCAACTCCCTGCCCCAACCCTGGGAGACAGATATTGTTATCTTTATTATGTAGATAAGAAGACAGAAACATGGAACTGTGCCTATTATAATCTAGGAGAAATGGAGCATCTCCACTTCCCAAGTCTTTTCTCTTTTTCTTTTTTAACCCTATTATACAAATCAAAATAATGGACTCTATTGTCTTGCTGAAGACCAGCAAATATTTCTCCTATAATAGGCAAAAATCTCAGAAGTTGGAATGGAGACCATGAAAGAGAGGGAAATCAAGGTATATTAGTAATTTCCCACAAAATTCTTCACTTTAATGGTATTTTCTGTTTATTTATTTATGATAATTTTTAACTTAGCTTTTAGTTATGAGAATGTGTGTGTCTGTGTGTGTGCCTCTCAGGTGTATATGCCCATGGGGGCCAGAAGAAAGTTGTATCCCTGGGAGCTGGAGTTATAGACAGTTGTGAGCTGCCCAAGGTGGGGGCTGGAATATGGGTCCTGTGGAAGAGCAACAAGCGCTCTTAACCACTGAGCCATCTCCTAGCCCAGTAACTTCTTCAATTATCTGTAGTGAAGTTCTGTCCATTTTCTGCAGGAGTGGGCCATGCAAACTACCTGTGTGTTCACCTGGAAGAGATTTTAAAAAGTCTTTAGAAAAAAAAATTGTTGAGCTCTCAGGTGAAGGGATCAGATATATTTTTTTTTCTGCAAAATTCCAAATAATGAATAGTTTAGGCTTTGCCTAAATTATAATGTTTTTGTCATACTGCTCAGTTTGACTTTGACATGGAAGCAGTCATAGGCCATATGTATGTGTGGAAGTGTTTCAACATGACTTCATTCAAAGTATAGTGGCTTTACTTTGTCATCTCTGTATCTAGAGGGTGTTATGGTATTTGATGTGCATTCAATTCAAGATCTGGTAACACAAATCCTCTGCCTGTACCTTTCGTACACGATCAGTAGGTACGGCATTTTGAAAGACACAAGTTGGCTTGAAAATAATGAGCACTAGTTAGGGCTTTACAAATTTCTGCACCTATTTTCACATGTTTCAAGAAGTTTTATATGAGCATAGTTCAAGAATTAGATGTATCTAGTTTAAATATGCACATCACACACACATATGCTGGTGGGGGAGGGAGACAGAGAGAGAGGGAGAGAGGAGAAAAGAGAAAGACATAGAACAGGAGAGATAGATAGATATAGATAGGTAGAGAACATGAGAGGAAGAGACTAAGAGAGAGCAAGAAAAAGAGAGGGATACTGGCTTTTAGCCAACTCGAAGTCTCAGTGTGGAAAGATGCAGACTTCAGCAACCATAAGATCCAGGATCAAAGCTCCGGGAGTAAATTCCATTCAGAAATGGCTCAGCACTGCATTAAAAATGGCCATGCTTCGTCTGCCTCACCCTTCCTGGGCAGCTTGCTGGACCAGTGCCACCTTACCCCAGAGGCCAGTCTGACCTTGCCCATCTATCTCTGCTTGATAAAGCCAGGCTCTACAAATCACACAGCCTCCCATTGGCTTTCTGTCAGGGTGAGGTAACCGGCGTTCTTCTTTATGCTCAGAGGCACGACACACAGCTCGCTTCTGCCCAGTTGCTATAATGGGAACTTCCAGGTCAAAGGACACAATGTCATATTGCAGAGGCCACATGGTAAGAGGGCATAAACATTTATAAAATCCTGTCTATGGTAGGTACTGCCAGGCTTTTGAGTTACCCAAGGGGTATGTTTCAGCTGGGACCCACTGCTTTGTAGGTATGCATAGGAGACAGGATGTGAACTCAGAGTAAGAGCAGAGAACACATCTGTGCTTGTGGCAACTGGCTGCAGGAAGCCCTGGTGTACCAGGCTGCCTCCTGAGCATCAGCCATTCCATGTATGTAGCCCATGCTACACTAGCTAAAGTGCACAAAGACGAGGACAGAGGACAAGTTTAATTGAATAAATTACGTTATGAGTTTTCCCCTGCCAAGTTCACTGGTTCTCAGTGACTTCTGCAGGTTCCATGCTCTTTCGTTTGTTTGTTTGTTATTTTTGCAATAGCTGGCAAGAGATTCTCTTTACAGGTAGCAATGTGAGTCAGAACTTACAAGAGTGTGGCTCTACTATATTTTTTCCCAGCAAAAGACCATTCTTTTATGGCTAAGGGATACATTTCCTGCAGTCTTCAGTAAGTCAAGAGTGGCCATGGGCCACTTTCCTGGAGAGGCTGACACTTTCAGAGTCTACTGATATATCCCTCTATTACAAGATAGAATTCTTAAATATGTCTTTGAGGCTAATATGTAATAATGCACCTTGGTTGTTGTGGTGATTTGAGTAAGAATGGCCTTCATAGGTTCATATATTTGAATGCTTAGTCATCGGGGTGGCATGACTTGAGAAGGATTAGGAGGTGTGGCCTTGTTGAAGTAAATGTGGCCTTGTTGAAGTAAGTGTGTCACTGGGGGTGGGCTTTGTTTTTTTCAAAACTCAAGGCAGGCCCAGAGTCTCTCTCTTCCTGCTGCCTGCAGATTCTGATGTAGAATTCTCAGTTACTTCTCTAGTACCATGTCTACCTGCATGCCACCTTGCTCCCCACCATGATGATAATGGTGTAAACCTCTGAAACAGTAAGTAAGCCCCAATTAAATGTTTCCCTTGTGAGTTGCTGTGGTCATGGTCTCTCTTCACAGAAACAGACCTGTGATTAACAGTTGTGTTTAACATTTTTTTTTGCAAAAGTAATTAATTTATGCATGGATTAAAATGTATGACCAATCAGATACTATTTGGACATTGAGAGTCGCATAATACTGTTAGGTATCTGGATATGTAATGGGCCTAGTGATCTTTGAATATCCCTGTATCGCCTATTTATCTTGTTGCTGTAACCAGACACTTGACACGAAGCAACACAAGAGAAGGAAAGTTTCCTTTGGTTATAGTTTATTTTTATTACAAGAAAGACGCAGAGGCAGCTGCATGAGGACTTTTGTCACATCACATCTACAAGCAGGAGGCAGAGAGAGAAGAAAGCTGGTGCTCAGCTTGCTTCCTTTACTCTGGGGCCCCAGCCCAGAGGGTGGTATAGTTCTCATTCAGGATGGATCCTTGTATATGAATCTTTTATCCTCAGCTCTTCTTTGGACCTGTGGTACTTGCTTGATTTTTTTTTTTTTTGCTCATTAGTGGATTAAGTAGATATTTTGCATTTGGTTATGCTATATCTGAAACAATTATACTTTAAGCAACACTATTACTGTTGTATGGGTAGATTGTTATTCTCTCTCTCTGTCTCTCTCCCTCCTCCCTCTCTCCCTCCTCCCCCTCTCTGCAGAAGACACAGATGACACAGCAGGAAGAACACTGAGCTAATTGCCCAGAAGGTCTAGGTTTAAAGATCAACTATATTAGCCTTTAGTCTTTCTGGTTAAGTTCCTCATCCTTAATTTCTACAGCTATGCACTAGATGAAATAATAATGCCCTCCGATGATGCTGTCTGGTCTGTCCTGCTGTCCTCCCCATCAGACACACATC
>PVIU01006405.1:0-102280 GCA_004026605.1 Ondatra zibethicus
GTGTGTGTCTGGGGTAGGGTGTCCAGGTAGACAGAAAGGAAGCAAGACGGACATTTTTTATCGTGGGCTTCAGTGAGACTGAATCCAGCAGGACTGGAAGCCACTGCAAACACTCTTATCTCAACTGACCCAAAGGAGAGGCTGCCCACTGTTTACGGCAACGCCGTATTTCCAGGATGCAGACTAGGCTGCTCCCCAGATAGCTGCCCACTCATATCAAAACTTACAAGCCATTTTAGGGCGCTCACGGATCCCGCTGAGCCCGTGCCTGGCCTCCACACAAGCAAGACCTCTGCTTAAGAAGAATCTGACCACCAACAAAGAATCCTCCTCATAGACTGCTTCCCCATTTCCCACACCACCCCCTGGCTCCAATTGCCCTTCCAACCTCCTATTTTCCAGGAAACACAGTCCCGGAGGAGCTCTGGTTCTCCGGGGACCTACCTTGATGCTGCTTGGCCTCTTCATTCCGTTTTCTGAGTGGCAGGGGCTCACATTGGGTCATTGGAAATGATTTCATTTGTGCACAGCACGTGCGGGGTAAGAAATCGCAGAGTCCGCAGGGCAGGCGGGCAGCCAGCCATGGACTTGGGAAGGGTGGTGGAGTTGACCTCTTTCCGGACCGCGGTCACCTCGCTGGAAGGAGTTTTAATTATATCAGCGAATCGTATTTGTCTTATAAAAGCCCATCATGGATGAAATATTAAAAGGGCACATACTCTTTCCCAAAAGAATGCGTTTTCCTGCCAGTGTATTTTATTGTAACAATAATCCTGACGAAATCAATGTGACACAGGAGCTCCAGCCAGGAAGAGTTGATGAAAGTTGAGCTTAGTCTTAAAGCTGCTCCCTTTATTCAGGACAGACTACTTACCGGTCACATTCTACATTTATTGGTTTATTTAACCCTTCTGAGGACCCTGCCAAGACCCAACCCATCGTGTGTGTGTGCTTGCGAGCGTGCGAGCGTGTGTACGTGTGTGTGTGTGTGTGTGTGTGCTGTCCTGTAACTTGCTTTGGAGACCTGACTGGGTTTGCACTCACAGAGATCTGCCTGTCTCTGCCTCCTGAGTGCTGGGATTAAAGTCATACATCACCACCACACCCAGTTATCAAGACCAATTTTACCTATAGGGATACTGAGGCTCAGGGGGATTTGTCCAGATCATGACCAATAAGTGTATGGGAATTTTAATGAGGGATTTTAGTAAGAGATGGGAATTTTAATGAGGGCCACTGAGCCTGTTCAGTTATGTTTTAAATGGAATCCTTTTCCACCAAGGTAGTGGACAAAACATTGTTAAAAGATAAGTCACCACTATCAGGTTCGTTCATAGCAGCGCTCTGCACTCAGGGCCCTACTCGTGTGTGTGTGTGTGTGTGTGTGTGTGTGTGTTTTCCCCCTGTTTTAAGAGGTTGTTGATGTGATTGTGAAGGCTCAAAGTTCACAGTCTTCAGGGTAGATAGGCAGACGAAGACCTCTAGAAACATCAACATGGCAGCTCAAAGCCTTTATCTGCTAGGTGAATTTCTCTCCCGGCTTGCAGGAAGTTAAACTTTATGTGGCTAGGCTATCAACTGATTGGGCAAAACCTACCACCGAGAAGGGCAGTCTGTGCTATTTGTAGTTCACAGGTTTAAATCTTAATCGTGTCTTAAATCTGCTTGCTCAGCAATGCCTTGAGCAGTGTTTGAGTAGAGATGTAGGCATCATGGTGTTGTGTAATATTTTGATCACATTCTGACAGGAAAGTTTGCTTTGAACCATGGGCGGAGCTATCTACTAACTGATCAAAATCAATCGTAGAGGTTTTGGAGGACTGAGGACAAATAGAGAGACAGGAAGTTGTAGGGCAGAGCTTAGAGAGGATCTCAGCTCGTTTGGATGAAGGAACGAAAGAGATAAGAGGTCACTTGTCATTCTGTGCTGAGTCTCTGATCAGACAGGTTCTTCCCTTCATCTGACTCCCCAGTTTTATTGATAAAGAAAAATTAGATAAATGAATCATCACAGTTCATTCACACTAAAACATAACCTTTCCCATTATGACAGGTTCAATTCTGTTAGGTATTTAATTTGGGAATTCCACACTTATTTTTAAAGTTTTAATCTGTTGGTGTGTGTGTGTGTGCGCACACGTGGATGTGTGTATGTGTGTGCACTCATGCGTATGTGCATTCATCTTACGAGTGGAACTCAGAGGACAACTTTGCGGAGGAGGGTCTTCCTTCCAATTTATGTGAATTCCTGGGATTGAACTCAGGTCTTCAGGCCCCCGTCATTAGGTAGCCGTCATCTTTACCCACTGAATCATCTAGCCAGTCTCCGTATTTCTTTAGAATATGCTTTTATTGTCATTTAAGGTCTTATTTTCTTTATGTGTTTCTGGCTGATGTTCTACAGCAGCCCCTGCAGACTTGGCTCTTCGCACTCCCATTAGGTCCTCTGCTCCTTTCCGTGAGGTCCCCTTCAAAGCAGTTCCCAGAGTTTGTATTATTAGGATCATTTGTCACTGCTGAGCCCGTGGAGTTCTCCAGCCTTGTGACCCTCCCCTTTCATCTCTTTGTTCTTTTCTGGAACACCCCATGTAAGCTTATTGCTCAGCAGTCACCATCAACAAGTCCCTAAACTCTCACAGAACTGAAAATCTCCCAGGACACTGTCCTATCTTTAGCAATCCATCTCTCCTTCCCTGGCTGTATGAGCTGCTCAAATCTTAGCCTTTTCTGTAACTCTGCTATGGCCCTGAGAATTCCTTTTATGTCCTTTCTGGAGTCTCACCCTGAACTAACCCCTCCTCCCTCTTCCCCTTCTTTGGTATTTATTAATAATTGAGAATTTCACATATGTATGCAAGCCATTTTGATCATATTCACCTTCTAACTCCCCCTGAATCCACTTTACCCTCTTCCAGCCTCATATCTGCTCTTTAATTTTTATAACCCATGGAATCTAATTTGTGCTGCCCGTATGTACATGGGTGTGGGGCCTTTTAAAATTTCTACTGTGGCGTGCATCTCAGTCATTTCCTGGTACAGGCTACATGCAAGGAAAATTTGGAGATATCTGTCTGAAATATCTTTCTTCTGCCTTCGTCCTTCAGAATTTTGGAGGCTTTGTTCCACTGTTTCTGACTTCCAGGGCTGGCGCTAGAGAGCTGACTGGTAACCCTGTGTCACGGCACATCCTATAATTGTAGCACTAGGGAGGCCAAGTCAGAAATATCTAATCAGGCTAGTCTGGGCTACACAGCCAATTGCAGGCCAGTCTGGGCTCCGGCCAGCCTCTGTCTTTCAAAACAAACAAGCAAATACCAAAAAAGGAAATTGGACTTTGGACTAGGCAAAGGTGCTTATTACCAGGCCTGACATCCTGTGTTTGGTCCCCAAGAGCCACATCGTGGAGAAGGAGAGTACTGACTCCTGAAAGTTGTCCTTAGATTTCTCCATGCTTGCTGTGGCACATGTGCCCATACATAAGTCAGAAAGTAAATAAATAAACGTAGTTTTACAGAGGATGTACAAGGGATAATTGCCACTCCTTTGGGTCTTAATTCTCCTCAGAAATTTGTATGTGATCTTTCTAATTTCTCCAGTCTGCTTTTCCAACTTTAGTATTCTTTTTTTTTTTAATTAGCACTTTTTTTTATTGATTCTTTAGGAATTTCATATCATGCACTGGTGCGGGGCAATTCTGTATTCTGTCAATTATGTTTTAAATAAATGCTGATTGGCCAGTAGCCAGGCAGGAAGTATAGGCAGGACAACCAGACAGGAAGTAGAGGCGGGGCAATCAGAACAGGAGTATTCTGGGAAGTTGGAAGCTCTTTCCCCAGTCCTGTCCAGACACCAAAGAAGCAGGATGTGACCTGCCCCACTGAAAAAGGTACCAAGCCATGTGGCTAACATATACTACAATAATGGGTTAATATAAGTTATAAGAGTTAATGGGAAGCCTGAGCTAATGGGCCAATCAGTTTATATCTAATGTAGACTCTCTGTGTGATTTTCTTTGGGATTTACCAGCTGTGGGACCTGGTGGGAGGACAGAAACCCCAACAAGCAGGCCCTCATGTTACAATGCACCCCAACCCCACTCATTTCCCAATCCTTCCATGTCTGCTCTCCACCCCATCACTTCCCTACCAAAAGAAAAGAGAAAGAAGACAATGATTAAGAAACAAAACAGCCACAAAACAAAAAAAACCCAATTTTCTCCTCCATCTTGCCTTCTTTTCTGTCACATATGTGTTCTCCAAGGTGGCTTTGGGAGCTGTGGTCTGTTGTGCGGTAGAGCTTTTTGTCCCAACAACCTTACTTGGAAATGCTCGTTACAATGAGTTTTTGATCTGGTTCAAAGCCTCTAGCTCTGCCACACCATTGATACTGCAGCCTCACAGAAACTCCCCTTGGATGTTCTGCTGTTGCCCCAGTCATGAAGGTCCTGCAGCTATGGTTCCACAGGACCGGTCCCTTCACGCACTCCAGCAGGTCATAGATGGGGTAGTGGTGATGCCCATGTCGGAGGAGCTTCAGTCAGCAATGGAGTTTCTGGAGTACAGCTCACTGGTTAGCACAGGAGCAATGAGTGAGTCACCCTGGAGAGGGAAAGCCCCGCCCCCCATGGGGGGGTCTCCAGAATGCCCCTGGCTTCTGCCATGCCTTTTCCTCTTGCTGCTATTGTAGTCCTACTGTTCGATTACTCTGTGAAAGAACCCATTGCACCTAGTATCGTGTGATTGTGTCATGGGCAAGTCCCACCTCACTGGGCAATTTACTTGCAGGTCATAATGAGGACGCCTTTTACAGAGCTTAGAGAGGTGAGATTTGCTGAGGATGGAAAATGAGAACAAGGAAGTCCCGTGCACTCCAGACCCATGAATTCTGCCTGGAGAAACACGCTGATGGTCAAGGTTAACCACACGCAAGGTTAGGCCTAAGTTCCTTGGTCATGTAGCTTACAGAATCAATCACAGGTTTCAGAGTGCCCCTCGAGAAAACAAAGTTGTGAAAGGAAATGAAATGATCCTATCGTTTAAGGAAAGAAGGAAATAGATGGTGAGCTGATGACATATTTCAAGTTTCTGTAGAGTAGAAATAGGATGGGAGTCTGTTACCCTGGAACTGCCAACAACTGCCTGCCAAGTGTAAAGGACCTGGCTGAAGCGTACTTAAATTTTGCTTGCTTAAAATTTTGTTAATCACTCATAAAAGTGTCATTGATTTGGGGTGAAGTCGTTATGTGAGAAAATTAATACAAAGGAAAACTTCCCAGAATACTCCTGTTCTGATTGCCCCGCCTCTACTTCCTGTCTGGTTGTCCTGCCTATACTTCCTGCCTGGCTACTGGCCAATCAGCCACATGTGCGCTTCTAAGACAAACATGCAATGTGCTCATGACGTGACTTTTTTTCTTGCGTGAAGATTTTAATTTGTTTTTGGAAAATATGTAACTTGTGGTTGTGAGGTGATTTCCTTCTTGTGTAGAGATTTTCATCGTAGATGGTATAAAAAGGATAAGAGAAAATAAAAAGGCAGAAGAAAAAGAAAAAGGAAGAAGAAGAATGAAGTTTCAGCCCCTCAGACAGGTCTCCTGTGTATGTACACAGCTGCCGGCTCCATATCCCTCCTCCAGTTTCTCTGACCTGCTCTGGCAGGACTCCGGCGGCTGGGGAGATGTAGGGGAGGTCAACTCACAGCCCTGGGTGTGGGCCTGGGTGATCGGGCCACCGCTGGGACTCCCCCCTCAGGTGAGGGGCAGGGCTAGTACTCCTGCACAGATGGCATCCGGCCAGCTCTCCCGTGTGCAAGCCGCTAGGGCCAGCCCTTCCAGGGCCACCGAGGGGCAGGGCCCGTTCAGCCCCGCCCCCGCCCTCGGACATCAATGTGGCTTTAGGTGGCAGTCCAGACCATGGACATCCACACGACCTCTGGTGATAATACGGTCCAGGGACATCAACACAGACCCAGACATGGCCCTCTGCAGCAGCACTGGCTCCAGCATCACATGGCCTCAGGTGACGGCTCAAACCACGCAGGTCAGCCTGTTCCTCACCGTCGTGTCTCCGGCTCTGCCTCTCTCTACAGTAATGAGCTGTTCCACTTTTCTTCTCTCCCATTTCTCCACCACATATTTGATCATAAAAGTGGTGCCTGGCTGCCCTCACACTGAAGTGGTCCCACCTCTGGCTGCTGCCTATCCTTTTTTTTTTTTAAATTTTATTTCGTGTGTGTGTGTGTGTGTGTGTGTGTGTGTGTGTATTCAAATGTATGTTCAAGTGCTCATGGAAACCAGAAAATGGTGTCAGATCCCCAGAGCTGGACTTACAGGCACTTTTGAGTCACCCAGTGTGGGCGTGCTAGGAACCAAACTCGGGTCTTCCGCACCTGGGAGCCTTGCCTAGGGGCCATGTCCTCAACACTTTTACATCTTTTTATCAACTCGGTGTACTGAAACTTTTTATATAAATTATCTATTTTCATGTGAATATGTGTGTGCTTAGTTGACTGCATCTGTTCCACATGTGTGCAGCAGCCAGAAGCTGAAGAAGGTGTCAGATCCCTTGGAACTGGAGTTGCAGGCAACTGTGAGGTGCCATGTAGGTGCTGGGAATTGAACCCAGGTTTCCTGTAAAAGCAGCCAGTGCTCATAACCACTCAGCCACCCTTCTAAGCCCTCAGTGTGCTGACATTTCATGATTATGAACCTCAGCTGTTTTTTCTTTTTTTCTTCCTTCCTCCCTCCCTCCCTCCCTCCCTCCCTCCCCCCTCTCTCTTTCTCTCTCTCTCTTGCTCCCTTCCTTCCCCTCTCTTTCTTTTTTTCCGTTCTGTTATTTTTTTGGGACAGTGTTTCTTTGTGTAGCTCTGGATGTTCTGGAATTTGCTCGGTAGACCAGGCTGACCTCAAACTCACAGAGATCTTTTTGCCTCTGCCTCCTGAGTGCTGGGATTAAAGGTGTGTGCCATCACTGGCTATTTTTCTTTTCCTTGGACCTCAGATTTTAGTTACTTACAATTGATTATTATTTATTTGCTGTGCTGGGGATTGAACCCAGAACCCTTGCACTCTGGGCAAGTGTTTTACTGATGAGCCACAACCCTAGATCAACTTTTCTTTTAAGACAAAATCTTTTCTGCCTCAGTCTTTCCAGTGCTGGGACTGCAGGCACAAGACATCACAGCCAATTTAAGGCCTGTTGTCAGTATCGGGCTAATAGTCATCCTCAGTTTTGAAGACTGATTCATTTATTCATCTCCACAGGCATCTATGGAGGGGTGGGTCAGGAGAAATGGTCCATTGGCTTCTTTTAGTCACCTGACCTTTTCCCAGTCCAACTTGCACTTCTACCTTCGCAGGCACCCGGTATCTGCAGCTCCAGAACCTTCCTAGAGATCAGCAGGAGCCAGGCAGGCACGCTAACTCCTGACTCCGCCTCTTGCTACCGCTACCTTCAGTTCATGGGCTTCTTGGCCTCCAGCATTTTAGTGAAGGGGCCGTCTGCTGACTTTGCCCTGCGTTCTCAGTCTTTGCATTGTTTTAAACACTGAAGCACCTCAGTAGACTTTGGGGAGAAAACTGGAGGAAGCTTATGTTTAAGTCTCCACGCTTAAGCTGAGGCTCCGAAAACAGCCACCCGAGGGTTTAGGAGAGGCTAAGGCGGGGAAACTGTGGACCTGGAGCCTGCTGTGGCATCCAGACTGCCCTCAGGGTTTTGTTTCTAGGACACACAAGGTATGTCCATGGCTACCTAAGTCAGCAGTTTTCTACCTGCGGGGTCATATCCCTTTGAGGGGGTTGAACGACCCTTTCATAAGGGTTGCATATCAGATATCCCGCATATCAGATACTTACATTCTGATTCATAACTGTAGCAAAATTACAGTTATGAAGTAGCATGGTTGGGGGTCACCACGACAAGAGGAACTGTATTATAAAAGAGTTGCAGTACTAAGAAGGTTGAGAACCACTACCCTAAGTAATCATAGGGATTCAGGGAAGGCATCCTTAGAGGAGCCACTTGGCTAGGCTGCTGCAAAGGAGCCGTTATTAGTTGATTATTAATGTTCTCCAGTGTTCTGCTGCCAACTGGCTTGGCTTCCAACACACATGGCTAAGCTGCTGTGGGGGCTGGTTCGCTGTGAATGGCCCGAGTCAGCTTCCTAAGCCTTCTTGGCAGGTTTCTATATGACCGCGCTGGCTTGGGCACTGGGAAATCCAGGCTTCTTTGACTGGGCGGGTCCAGCTTTATTCCAAACAGTGTCCCAGAATTTTGAACTGTTGTACCTGGCATTGGATGAGCTATTCCCTTCTAAGATCCAAGTCACATGCCATCTTCTCTGCCGCTCTCCTGCTCTAGCCCATATTCACAGAGTACTTCCTGTGGGACCCAGGGAGGCCTTTTCTATGGGAATGCATTCACCGCTTTATCAGACGCTGTCCCATCGGATAGTCTGTTCATCGGTGAGGCCAGTTAACACTGCCTTTGCCTTGTCCCGGTGCCTAGCATCTACTTGGTGGCAGTCATTGTGAGTCTCCTCTGGTTGAGTCTGTATGTGTTTTCACCAGGAACTATGATGAATTAATTATGACTGCTCCATGCTATCGTGTTGAGAGGTATCTCTGGGTCCTTGTTAACAGGGCTCTGCAGGAGAGCTCTTGGGTACGAGTGAGCAGAAAGCAGAATAAGCAGACACAATTGGGATGCACTCCTCATGAGGGGAGAGCAGGAGGCCTGCTCTTCATTCTGGATCTCTGTGAGGGTCCACTTGGGGTGTGTTTGTTCCCCCAATTCTGGTGTGATGGGCCCAGGTTACCTGGCTGTCCTAGCTTTGCTGGGCTATAACCCGCAAGCACTCTAGTTCCAGATTCCAACCGGAAGGAAGACGATGGCCCTGTGCAGACACCAACTGAGCGCCTTCATTTTATGGCACCGGGGACTGGAGAACGGGTGGGTGATGCTGTAAGTACTGGGCTCATCTCTAGAGAGTGGTGCCCGCATGCAGGATGCGAGCAGGTTCTTTGTGGATGCGCTGGGAGAGGCTGGTTTCCTAGGGCTCTGTGGGCTGCTGTTTTTCGAAGGACCTGGATCTGACCTAGAGGAATATCGCTGACAAAAACAAAGGAAAGATATCCTCCAAAGGAATGTGCCAAGATCCTTTCCTTGGACAACTTAGGGACTACAGACCAACTCAGAAGCTCATCAATTGGTAAGTGGACATGGTGTGGTATGTCCACATCATGGGTCCCATTTAGCAGATACATGTGATAGTGTTTAGAACTCGCAAAACCATTGTGCCCAGGGAAAGAGCTAGACAGGACACTACGTAGTGTATGGCTCCATTTTAATGAACTTTCTGGAAAACAAAAAGAATATGTGGGCATATGAGGTAGGAGTGGACCAGCATTTGCCTGGGGCTGTGTGTAGAGTGGGTAGGGATTATACCAGGGCACAATGCTGCTCCTTGAGGGACCCAAACTGCTCCAGAGCTGGATGGTGACAGTTGAATAACCACATAAATTAAAAGCCATCAAGCTAGGTTCTTAGAATGGAGATTTGTACAATATGTAAATTATATGTCAATGAAGCTGCTGAGTGTGTGTGTGTGTGTGTGTGTGTGTGTGTGTGTGTGTGTGAAAGGACAGACAAGAAGAAATTACATTTTCCATTCAGTTTAGGGAAATGGGTGAGAAAGAACAGCTGGGGCTGCATAAATCTCCATGGACCTAAATTTTAGGGTTGCATCAACCTTGAGATTTTTTTTCCTTTTCATTTAAATGCTCTGTCTCCTTGTCCTTGAAGGGGAGGAGATGGCACAGAACCCTCCTTCGGCTAAAAGAGGAAGCAGGGGAGCAAGAGGAACACGTTTGGCTGCCCTGAGCTGCCACCCCCACACCTCACCTGGCTCTCCACAGCCTCTCCACAGCCCCCTTTAGCTATGGCTTTAGTCACCTTAGCACAGCACACAGAGTGTGAGCAACTTCAACCTACACATTGCAGCTCCAACTATGCAAAAACTTGTGCGCTGCTGTCCAGAAGGGGCTCTGAGAACATAGTGTGAGGCTCCAAGTGAGGCTGACTGGCTTTGCTGACCAGCATCACTGGGAATTCCCCAACTCCAGGCCAGGACCTACGGCCGTGAAGCCTAAGCATGTAAGGCACATGGTGAGCAAGAAAGGAGTCTTTAGAGAATATGCTCACCTACAGGAGATGCCTGTCTGTACTCTTTTTTTTTTTTCCAAAGATTTATTATTGAGTGTTCTGTCTGCATGTATGCCTGCAGGCCAGAAGAGGGCACCAGATCTCATTATAGATGGTTGTGAGCTACCATGTGGATGCTGGGAATTGAACTCAGGACCTCTGGAAGAACAGCCAGTGCTCTTAACCTCTGAGCCATCTCTCCAGCCCCGCCTGTCTGTACTCGTATGTGTTCTGGAACTCTCCCTTATCTTCATTCACACCAAAACCACACCAAAATGCCATTAATACATTAATCCAAGAGGCTGAGGTAGAGAGGCAGGGACCTAAATTTATGACAATCCTGCTGCCTCACCCTCCTGAGTACTAGGGCTGCAGGTGTGAGCCACTGTCTTTTTCGTTTAAACTGATTGTATGTATTTGTGGTGGTTTGAATGTAATTGTCTCTCATAATCTCATAGGAAGTGGTGCTATTTGGGGGTGTGGCCTTGTTGGAGTGGGTATGGCCTTGTTGGAGGAAGTGTGTCATTGTGGGGATGGGCTTTGAGGTTTTCTATGCTCAGGATACTGCCCAATGTCTCAGTTGGCTTCTTGTTGCCCACAAGCTCCAGCACCATGTCTGCCTGCCCACTGCTATGCTCCCTACCATGATGATAACTGAACTTTTGAAGCTATGAGCCACCATCTCAATTAAATGTTTTGTTTTTTTTTTTGGTAAGAGTTGCTATGGTCAAGGTGTCTCTTCACAGCAATAAAACCTTAAGACCGTATTATACAGTTGTTCCTTGGTATCCTCAGAGGTTTGTCTCAGGATCCCCAAAGACACCCAAAGCCACAGACACTCAGGACCTTGTATAAAATGATGTAATGCTTGCACATTGCTCTCGAACGTCCTCCTGAATACACACATTTACTAATTTAGTCAGAGTCTATCTGTGTAGCCCAGACTTGCCTTCAAATTCTTCTAATCCTTCCGAGTCTGAGATTACAGGTGTGTGCCTGTCTCTTCTGAATAGTTTCAGTTGCCTCTACATTATTCATAATACCTAATGCATTGTACTGTGTAGGGAATAATGACATCTGCACATGTTTTTATGTCTGAATATTTTTGATTAATGTTGGTTAGCTTCAGGGATGTGAAAACTGCAGACACAGAGGACAAATGCAATGTGTGTGCATGTGTGTGGCATAGATGCCTATGTGGCACATACAGTATGAACACACTATTATACTATATCTATGTACAGAGCTTTATAAGGTGTGAAGACTTGTGTATGTGTGTGTGTGTGTGTGTGTGTGCCCTCATGATTGTGTGCCTATTGTGCATGAGACCCCATTTTAAGCCCCTTAAATTGAGTTTTCACCACAGCCCATGTTTCCTAAGCTGACCGGAACTCACTGTGTAGCAAGTTTGTTGAGGATAACCTTGAACTTCTGATTCTCCCTCCTCCTCCTCCCAAGTACTGGAATTACAGGCATGTACCACACTGTGCCTGATTCTGCATGTTGGGAATTGAACCTAGGGCTTTGCGTGTGCTGGGAAAGCCCTCTACTGATGGAGCCACATCTCCAACCAGAAGAAGGTATCTTTTGAAAGATGAAATTGTGATACAGAGGGATAAAAATTAAGAATTTTGAATGAATTAGAAAAAAAATTTCTTTCCTCTGTGCCGCAAAATATCCATCTGGCAGAGCTGAATGGGAACCCAGTTGTCCATTGTACTTGACTGCAGAACTTTGGCCTGCCTCTGGCCAGTGCCTGCTGGGCTTTGATTTCAGGGTCCAAGCTGCCCCAGGGTCCTGGCTTCCAGGCCTGAGACTGCAGCCCTGTAGGAGTTGCCTGCTAGGACCTCACTTCTGGCAGCACTCCAGGCTTCCTGCCTCTTCTCCTGCTCTCTCCCTCCACACTCCCCTGAGCCTCGGTGCTTCTCACTCCCAGGCAGGGTTTCTGCCAGCCTCCTGCTCCAGCCTGGAGGAGCTGGGGGAGCAGATGGACTTCGTGGGTCTCTGGCTGTCTGCAGTGATAGGAGTGTTGATTTACTATCTTCTCCCTGTATTGAAAAAAGTCTTCTAAAAACTTTATGGGCGTACTCCTATGGCCCTCTTCCAACTGCAGAAAGCATTGTAATACAATGAAAATTTCTGGCCATATTGTTTCATTTCAGAGTGATATTGAATCAGGCCTGAGTAAATATTTATGATTTCTCTTGAAATGTGGCAGACTTATGACATGGTAATTAATTTTACTGTAGGCTGAATTCAATGTCTTTGGTAATATATGGGTAGGTATGTAAAGTGTTTATAGGGCTTTCAAAAGCAAGCCCAGGGCTTAAACGAATCCCTAGTCAGACAGCCGAGGAGGAGCAAGATTGCAATTCTAATTTCGCTGATAGAATTTCTGTGGGAAGCCAGGATTTTTTAAAGATTGATATTCATTGCACAATCACACACATCATATATTTTATGTACTGTTAAAGTATTTGGAAACTTCAAATACACTTACTTTTCAAGAAATGCATGCTTCAAGCAATGTTAAAAAAGAAAGGCTAAATTTAGAAGATTGGCTTTGGTTTGGGGCAAAAGCTGAGAGGAACAGAATATTTCATAGCTCTGCAAAGGGCTCTTATCCAAAGTCTCCATTTGAGGGGTGCTTCATTCCCCACCCCTACATTTAATTATCAGCACGATCTACATTTTCTGCCTTAAAGAATATATCCAGGGATTGTGGATGTAACTCAGCTGGAGTGTTTAACCAGCATGCATGAGGCTCTGAGTTTGATTCCCAGTACAGCATGAAGCCTGGTATAATCTGTGTGCCAGAGCTCAGGTAGAGCCAGAAGTATCAGAAGTTCAAGGTCATCCTTGGATGCCTGGCAATTTCAAGGCCCTTGTCTCAAACAAAGAGAATAAACATATCCAGCTACACACGGTGGGTCGCACCTATAACCCCGCTGCTCTGGAGGCTGAGAGGGATGTCTTTAGGTGTAGGAAGCCAGTCTGAGCTACAAAGTGAGTTCCAGAACAGCCAGGGCTACAGAGTTGAGGCTTTATCTAGGCAAGCAAGCAAACTAACTGGTTACTTCTCACCTGCTTGTCCATGATGCATGTGTGTCCTCAGCTTGTCTCTCCCGGATTCCTGGAGTTGTCACTACCTAAAATCCCTGCTCCCAGGCATCGTCTCTTCCTCAGTGGGTCTCTCGGAATATAAGTGAATTGATCTCATCTCTCTTTTTCCACTGTATTTTCCTCCAACGCAGACCACAAGCCACCTATGCGGAGCCCACAGGTCCCGACAGATTGGCTCAGCTGTCTTCTCCTGCTGCCATGTCTGCTCATGCCTTCCTGCCACAGGCACACTCTGTCTCAGCCTTCACATACATTGTTCACTGAGCTTAGCTGCTCCTCCTGCGTGACTCGCCATTCCCTACCCATCTCCCGCCTTGTGCATGAGTTACCTTTTAAATAACGCCCCCCCACCACTGTTTTACCATGTATGGCCTATCCCTAAGCCCAAATCCCCTGTCTCTTCTGTCTTTTTTTTTCTTTAGCATTTGTAGCCATGCAACACTGTATGTTTTACTTACTATGTTATTCAGAGTGTGAACTCCATGATGGAGTTGTACGTTTTGTTTATTATGATATCTTTGGCACTTACAAAGCAATGCTAGGCATATAAGAGGCAAAAGCGACATGGGTGTGGGATATGTGTATGCATGGGTGGTTGGATGTGTGGGTGGATAGTTCATGTATGGGATGGGTAGGTGGATGTGTAATTGCATGGATGGATGGGTGGATGGGGTCTGGTTGTTTGCATGGACTGGTGGATGGGTGGACTGGTAGTGGCTAGACAAAAAGGGGTCTTCATCTCTAATGAGTGAAGAGTGGAGTTCAGAGAGAGGAACAAGTTTGGAGTGGAGGCCCCAGAATGTACTTTTCGGGGGTGTTGTTCAGAGATCCTTGAAAGTTCTCACCTTTAAGACTCCCTTTCAGGGTTCAATTAAAGATGCCACAAGCAGCTAAAGGGGGGCTAAAAATCTGAGGGTAAGGATGTGAGGGGTAAAGAAGCCTACTCACAACAGGCTCCATCTGCCCATCATCCCTTATTCTTCTCTCTTCAGTCCATCATTTCTCATTGTTCTACCCACTACTTGTGCTCCGTGTTCTACATTGTTCTTAGTTCTGTATTGTTCCTTAATTCTACATCGTTCTTCCTTGTCCTCCTTGTTACAAATGTTCCCAGTCATATATACCTTAAAACTAGCAATTCCCTAGCCCTAGTGGGTTCCAGGGCCAGAATTCTTTTGCCCCATAGAAAATCAAATCAGATAAGGGTTTTTACACACACACACACACACACACACACACACACAGAGAGAGAGAGAGAGAGAGAGAGAGAGAGAGAGAGAGAGAGAGAGAGAGAGAGATCCATGGGAGTGGCTAGTACACCTCCAGTGAACTCCTTAATGGAAAAATTTAGTTAAGAAAGGAATTAAATCATCAGGGGATTCAAGAGAGGAAGGTTAGTGTGCTATATGCGACATTATTAGGTGGTAGATAGAAGAGATAAAAGGTTTATTTTCAGTAAAATTATGATTAGGGCATGAATTGTATTAACTCAGCACGCTACTTCTTTTCTCCCAGTATGCATAGAGGCTACCAGGTAACCAGGCAACCTAGGGGAAGCTGATGGTTCTTGATCAGATAGCACATTCACCAGACACTGTAATTTCTGTGGGCCAAGGTTTGGAGTTAGACTTACTGCTCTAGGCAGTAGAAATAAAGAAGGGACCCAAGCCTCTATATTATTAATTCTGGGCTATGCTGTTATCACCTGTTCTGATCATGGGTGTTGTGGGGTAAAATCAGAGCAGCAGCTTGGGCAGGTAGTAATTCTATGTCCTTGGAGATCTGTGAATATCTTAAATGGGACACTCTTTGCTTGGATCCTAAACTCTGACCAAATGTCTACTGATAAAGATAATTGCAGGAAGGCAGATCTCTGCATTTACCTAGGGGAGAGGATCAGAGGCCTGGAAGTGGGAAACAGTTCTGAACTCTGGAATTAATCCCCAAATATGTAACAGAAAGGGAGTCAGCCACAGCAAAAAATCTACAGCAAAGGGCAGCCACTTTATTCACAAAGCAATAACAGTAAAAAGCCTTGCTTTTGGTTTAGCCTTTACCAGATCCCTTGGTTCTGATAAGTCGCTCATGAAAAGATGGCTGAGCAATTACTGTATAATGTTGTGGTTTGTAGCAGGGTTGTTTAATAATTTATTTTATTTTATGTATATACACATGCATGTGAATCTATGCACACATGTGTGCAGGTATGCATGTGTAGGTGGAGGCTGCTCATTCATTCTTGGCTGCCCAGACCCAAGACTGCTCATTTCTTCCCGGCCACCCAGACCTGAAAAAAATCACACAAACTATGTTAATTAAAACACTGCTTGGCCAATCACTTAAGCATATTGCTAGCTAGCTCTTATATCTTAAATTAACCCATTTCTGTTATTTTATATTTTACCACAATGGTGTAGGAGAGTCTTCTGTTTGTATATTGTCCTCATTGGTTAAATAAAGAAAACTGCCTTGGCCTTTTGGTAGGACAGCCCTTAGGTGGGCGGAGTAGATAGAAGGGAATGCTGTGAGAGAGAAGGCAGTGGAGCAGATGCCATGCTTTTCCAGCACAAGATGGACACGGGTTAGACTCATGCCGGTAAGCCACAACTCAAGTGGCGATACACATTAATGGAGATGGGCTAAAATAATATGTTAGAGTTAGACAATAAGGCGCTAGAGCTAATGGGCCAGGCAGTATTTAAATAAATACAGTTTCCGTGTAATTATTTCGAGTATGCACCGGGAGCTGGATGGGACAGAACAAGGGGCCCTGCGCCGGGAACGCAGCCTGAGCCCCTCATTACAACACCACAAGGCTCATGGTTTACAGGCAAGGTTCTGGCTGGCGGCTCGCATCTTTCTCCTCCAGCAACTACATGACTTCTCCTTGACTCCCCCTACTCTCTTGCTATATCTCTTCCAGCCTGACTATGTTCTGCCCTGCTATAGTCTGAAGCAGATCCTTTTATTAACCAATGGTTGTAAAACATATACACAGCATACAGAGGGGAATCTCCCCTTTTTTGTCTAAATAAAAAGGAAGGTTTTAACTTTAACAGAGCAAGATTACATACAACAAAACAGTTATCAAGGGGGCTGGGGAGATGGCTCAGAGGTTAAGAGCATTGCCTGCTCTTCCAAAGGTCCTGAGTTCAATTGCCAGCAACCACATGGTGGCTCACAACCATCTGTAATGAGATCTGGTGCCCTCTTCTGGCCTGCAGGCATACATGCAGACAGAACACTGTATATAAAATAAATAAATAAATCTTTTAAAAAAACAGTTATCAAGCAAGAACTATAATTACAATATTTATATCTACTTTTAAAATCAGAACTAAGGAAAACTATAACTATCTACAACTATTCTTCAACTCCATCAAAGACACCAGAAAGATAATATTACCTAAGTTAATAAGAAGTGCATTGTAAGCAACTTCCAAAACTCTAGAATTGACATTTTGCTGCCTGGACAGTCACCTAAAGTTCTTCTGTAAAATTGGGGCACCCATCTTTAGCCTATAGGCCCATAGTATCCGGCAGACTTTTCCATGAAGCAGGAAATTTTAAAGACAGGTCTGCCTATATTGGCGGTTTGTCAGACACTTTCTGCAGAATGTCTGGCAGACTCTTTCATGAAGCAGGAACCTCAAAGGACCATCCCACCTTTAGGCAAGTTCAGCAGCCATTTTTCTGTGGGTCTTTCATGTCCAGCTCATATAGTATAACATCAAGCAGTTCAGACAAGGGCAGTTTCTTGCCCAAATGGCTAACAAACTCCATAAGGAGCCTCTTTGATGTCCTTCATACTCTTGAAGTAGATTGTCGGTGTCAGGACCAGATGTGTCTCATTGTCATGAGAAGTCCTAAATTCTTAAAACATTTTAAATGCCATATTTTGTTATTCTTTGAAAGGTTTGAAGAATACCTATCTGATTTATATCTCTGTACATATAGAAAACCTAACTAACATGATTACAATTTTGACTATTATAGATTACTCTCTATTAACCTGTATTTCTTAATTATACATTACATTTTTAAATAAACTGCACAAACACAATACCTTAATCAAGAGCCAAAATATACGTATAACAAAATTTACCTTAAATTTGTATTGATAAATCAAGATCCATACCAATGCAAAGTACTCATCTCTATATCATATCCCCCTTTAAATGTAACCAAACATTTATAAACAATATTTGGAAATTTGGGTGCAGTTTTTTCCAAACTGCTTTTTATTGGGCAAAGTATTTGGGGGGTTACAGGAGACCTTTTGGGGGGCTTTGGTCCATCAAACCACATTAGCCTGGAAGGAATCCACAGGTTCTCATCTTCTGTGGAAACAAAAGCAGAACCTCTTTTCCAAAGCAACAAATCCTTAGACCCAAATTTTGAAGACAAGATACCGTTAAAATATGTGTGTGTGTGTGTGTGTGTGTGTGTGTGTATTGTCTCAAGAACAATTTTTTAAATTGTAAAACCAGGAGAAGGGCACCTGCAAGGTATTTTTGTGTCACTGTGACCAGAGTAGCTGATGATAGCAGTCTCAGGGGAGGAAGACTCATCATGGCTCCTTGACTCCTGGCTTCAGAAGATATAGCCCACAGTGGTGGAGAAGGCTCCATTCACAGAATAGCAGAGTCCTGTATTGCAGGAAGGGATCAGAGGGCTCTGGGTTGTTTTCACATGAAGACAGCCTGGGTAGCGGTACTCTGAATTCCCGGCACTTGTGTGAATGATTCTAGAATGGGGTTGGGGAGGGGTAAAAGAAAGAGGAAAAAGAAGGAACCTGCATCTTGCATCTTACCTGGTAGCATTCATTCTAACTAAAATGGCTCCCAGAGTAGAGTCAGCACCTGGTTCCCTCTCTGTCGCACTGAGGACTGGAAAGGGGCCTGCGTGGGCTCAGCACTGTTTCTCCCGTTAGCTTCTATCCTGTAAACTGGGTAACTCAAAACCGTAAGTTTATGCACTGTTTTTCAGTTTGCCAAGGGGCTATTGCACAGTGTAATAAAAATTTCTCAGTGAGCAGTTTCATTACTCTATGTAATAATAATATGTATTTATGAGCAATTATCCTCTGCTGGCCACTTTCCTTCTAGTGCCTCCTTTGAGCCTCACAGGTGATTTTTATTTCTTTCACAATATTTATTGAGCACTCACTATTTTCCAGACAGCACGCCAAACTATACTGGTCTTGCTTCAAGGAACCTATAATTTCATGAGGGACCAGACATTCCCTCCTGGCCCCACTGCTGGGAATCGAACCTGGGACCTGACTCATGCTAGGCCAGCACACTATCACTGAGCTACCTTCCTAGGTCCAGATAGGTTTTTTGTGTGTGTGGCACTGAGGTTTGAACCCAAGGTCTTACACATGGTGGGTAAGTGCTGCCACTCCTGCCATTCCAGGAGGATCCTCTGCCACTGTGCATGTGCGGCTGTGTGTGTGTGTGTGTGTGTGTGTGTGTGTGAATCCAGGGCATCAGTCATGCTGGGCAAGCTCTCTCATTGAGCTACATCCCCAGCCCTAGAGGATCCCCATCACCGTGTGTGTGTGTGTGTGTGTGTGTGTGTGTGTGTGTGTGTGTGTGTGTGTGTGTGTGTGATGCTGAGTTTGAATCCAGGGCATCAGTCATGCTGGGCAAGTTCTCTCATTGAACTACATCCCCAGGTCTAGTGAAGGAGACATACACAAAACTTGGATTCTTGGAGCCCAGCCAGTGTGCACCATGGCATGGAGGTGGTGGATAGGAGGTGCATCATAAGTGCCTTGGGGGAAAACGAGCCTGCAATTTTTTTAAAAAAATGGCAAAAAGTCTGTTTTTTCTTTTCCTCAAACGTGTGAGAGTCTTTGCCAGTTTCTTCTATGGCCTGATGGATGGACTTTTCAGGGAATCATTCAGTTTGCAGCCACAATTCTTGTTTACAACGACCAGGGGTGGGTTGAGAAGCTATTTTGGGGCTAGTTAGGGGTGTGGTGGAAAGCCCTGAGTATCACTTTGCCTTCTACAGTCTTACCAAAGGAATTTTGCTGACACCCTGGGGATGGGTGGGTTGAGGTTTCTTCGTGGGTAGCCTGAGCCCACAAATCTACTCCAAGTGCCCTGCGTCTATGAGGTTGGAGCCTCTGCTGTCCCAGAGTAGGAAGAGGGCAGCCCTGGGATTGTCCAGCGGGAAAATAGGAAGGAAAATCGGGATGTCTGCTCACTCATGATCTAAAAACAGAGACAAAACCAAACTTTACTTCAATTTAATACACAGATTGACTCATGCATGCTTGTTTGGGTCCTATGTTTGTGGACTCGAGTCACACAGAAGTATCCTGAAGAACATTGGAAGACATACCAGGTTCTCTCTCTCTCTCTCTCTCTCTCTCTCTCTCACACACACACACACACACACACACAGAGAGAGAGAGAGAGAGAGAGAGAGAGAATGATAGAGAAATATCACCCAAATCAACCCCCTGTCTTCCACAAGCAAGCCTGTGTGGAGCCTAGGAAGGATGGTGGGAGTCCCACTCAATTATTCTTCTTACTTTTGTGACAGGGTCATTCACTGACCCCAGAACTTGGCTGCCAGCAAGCAGCAAGCCTTGGTGATTCTCCTATCTGTGCCTCCCACAGCTCTGGGGTTATAGCTTTGAGGTGCTGTACTTACGTCTTAGTTAACTTTCTACTGCTATGAAGAGACACCATGACCAAGGCAAGTTTTATAAAAGAAAGCATGTAATTGAATTTAACTTGCTTACAGTTTTAGGGGGTTAGTTCTTGATCATCATGGCAGGAGGCAGTCAGGCATGGTGCTGGGCCAGTAGCTGCAAGCTTTTCATCCTGATCTGCAGGCAGAGAGAGAGAGAGAGGAGAGAGAGAGAGAGAGAGAGAGAGAGAGAGAGAGAGAGAGAGAGAGAGAGAGATTAGGTCTGGTGTGGGCTTTTGAAACTTTAAAGTCCACCCCTAGGACACACCTCAGACAAGGCCACAGCACTAACTGGGGACCAAGAATTCAGACATATGAGCCTTTGGGGCCCATTCTCATTCAAACCACTGCAGCTTGTCTATGGATATGGGGGTTTCAAACTCAGTTCCTTATTCTTGCACAGCAAGCGCTCTTGCCCTCTGAGCCATCTCCTTAGTCCCTCCACCTTACTTTCTGAGGCAGGATTTCTCACTGGACCTGCAGCTCCTTATCTCAGTTGTGCTAACTGATCTGGCAGTCCCCAGAACCTGTCTGTTTCTACCCCTCCCGTGAAGGTGACAGGTACATGCCGCCATGCCCAGCTTTTATGTGGATGCGTGGGATCCAAAGTCAAGTCCTCATGCTACCAAGGTGAGCACTTTACCAGCTGAGCCGTTTCCCAACTCCTTGCTTAGATTTTAATCTTTAAAATTTAAATCTGTCTGTCTGTCTGTCTGTCTGTCTGTCTGTGTCTCTCTCTGTGTGTATGTGCATGCTCACAGAGGTCAGTAGAGGGTGTTGGATCCCCTGGAGTTGGAGTTATAGGAAGTTGTGGTCAGTTACCTTCTGTGGGTTCTAGGAACCGAATTCCCTCTTCTGGAAGAGCAATAACATGCTCTGAGCACTGAGCCATCTCTCTAGTTCTTACTTTTTTTGTGGGGGGGGGAACAGGTGCTGACTCAGTAACTCAGGTTGGCCTGAAACTCACTGTGTAGCTCAGTCTAGCCTTGAACCCACAGTGATCCTCTTGCCCCAGCCTGCCAAATGCTGAAATTAGAGATATGAACCATGGTGCCTGGATATAATCTGTGCTTCTACGTCACTCCACCTGGATGCTATTCTCCAGGAAAACCTGCCTGTGTGCAGGATCCTCTGCAAAAATAGCTCCATAGCTTATAGCAGATATTGCATGGTAATGAGAAATCATAAAGTGCGGTATTTAAATATTTTTCTTCATATAGTGATCTTAATTTATATTTTAAGACCTCCTGTGTGTATTTTTCTTTGTATATTTACCTATTTAACTAGTATTTTTTTTTAAGACTGTGTAGCCCTGACTGGCTGGAACTCAGTCTGTAGACCAGGCTGGCCTCAAACTCATAGAGCTCCACCTGCCTCTGCCTCCTGAGTGCTGGCATTAAAGGATTAAAGGTGTGCACCATCACCACCCAGCTTCTTTGTGTATTTATGATTAACAGAAGAAAATTTGCTTAACCCTATATGTAATAGTGTTGCTTGGCAAATCTCAGTCACAAAAAGTCTAAGAAGTGTCCCTTCCGAACAGCGACTAACTCTCCCTTCAGATTCTTGGTGCCACTGTCTGGGACCTCTCTTCCCTGACCTCTGACAAGGCCTCCCCTTCATTAGGGTCAAACCACGGGGTCAGGCTCCTCCTCCACTGTCTCCAGGCCTCAGGCGATGAGAATGGATGAGGCCTCTGGAGATCTTTCTGGTCAGCTCAGGACAGGTTAGTTCAAGGCCTGGGTGTCTAAGCCCTGCCCTTCGGACTTGGATGACTGAGGTGATAACTTGTTTGTACTCTAACAAATAAAGCTAGCCTGAAGTTCAGAGGGTGGAGCTAACCATCAGTTATCCATAGAGGTCTGGAGGTCTCCACAGATAGACAGGAAGTGATATGCCTGGGCAGAGAGAGGACTATAAGATGGGAGGAGACATGAGGTTGGCTCTTTTGGCTGAGACATTAGCAAGGTAAGAGTTGGCTGTGTCTTGCTCCTTTCTCTTTCTGATCTTTCTTCATTTGCCTTGATAGCTGGCTTTGGGTTTTTATTATTAAGACCAATTGGGACTTGCGCAACATTTGGCGGCAACTTTACGGCACAAAATCATGAAAAAGCCACTTGCCTGTGACTTTTCATCCACTGGCACACATGGAGGCTCCCTTCAGAGTCACTGCCCCCCCACTAGGTTTTTTTTTCTTTTGTTCCCCAAGCCTTAGAGCAAGTTTGGAATTTTCCTGTTGTAGCCACTCTACAGTCTCCAGCTGCCACCCAAACTCCAGAAGCACCTGGGCTCCAAACACCACAGGACTCCCCCGTCCTAGACCAGCTGCCCTGTCCTCAGGCAGCTCCGCCACACATGCTTCTTCTCACAACCCCGTGTTGTTTTTTAGATAGCCAGCTCCCTCTCCACTGCAGGTTGTAGGTTTTCCCTGAACCCCTTCCTCAAGCTGCTGCCACACTAGGTAGCTGCCTTGACACCGCTCATGTGCCCATGCTGGTTGGATTTTGTTAATTTGGCACAGACGTAGACCTATCTGGGAAGAGGGAATCTCAACTGAGAAACTCCAACTCCATCAGATTGCCTGTAGACAAGTCTGTGGGAACATTTTCTCGACTAATGATTATGTGGGATGTCCCAGCCCATTGTAGATAGTGAAGCTCTGGGGAGGTAGTCCTCAGCTGTGTAAGAAAGCAGGCTGAGTTAGCCATAGGGAGCAAGCCAGTAAGCTGCACTCCTCCATGGGCTCTGCCTTATGTTCCTGCCCTGACTTTTCTTTGTGATGGACTACAACTATATGCTGAAATAAATTCTTTTTTCCCCAAGATGCTTTTGGCCATGGTGTTTTGTTACAGGAACAGAGAAGTTAATACAATAATCTTTACTGTACAGGTAGCATGATAGAGTAAGCCACACTGCCCCGCCCCCAAACTCATGTGAGCTCCTCTTAGTATTGTATGATGATTCCGCTCCAGTCCCCAGTGGAGAGACTTCATGATGAAAATAAGATTGGACTTGGATCACACTTATTCAGAGGGGCGATGCAGACGCGTTAAATGGGGGTGGGGGGATGAGTCAAATAATCTCAAGCTAACTTCAAATAGAGCATTCTAAGGTTTTTCTTTATTAAAAGAGAACTCACAGACCACAACGAGGAAATAGGAATAGGGTTCAACATCCAGGTGTGGCTCGCAGGAAGAAGAGACTGAGCGGGGTGGAACCACGGCTTTTCGGTACCCAAGGTCATGCCCCAACCTGGTACAGTCTCTTAAAGGCCATTGGCTGAGGACGTTCCCCATCACTTCCCCATTTTGTCTAAATAGGAGAGTTTCAAACCCAATACAAAACTACATACACTAAGAACAGATATCAAATATAAAAATTAGAAGTACAACCAGCATAAACAATATTAAGCAAGGAACATATGCTAAATGTTTTAATAATAATTTTATTGTAAGGAGTCTAAGTTTTGCAATAGAAATGGCTTGGCTAGATCATAAGAGGAAGGTAACCACGACTATCTAATCTTCAACCCATCAAAGGCCTGAGAAGGGAGATAATTTTACTTGAGGAGGCAGGAAGTACAATCAAGCAGCTTCTGAAATGTGCAGTAGATGACAGAGACAACTGGCTGCCTGGGTAATCACCCAAAGTCTCATATGCAATGTCGAAGCAACCAACTTTGGCTAAGGCCTAGAGTAACTGACAGACCATTTTCAGAGGCAGGAATTTTTTTCAAAACCGTCTTACCCTGTCTTGGCAAGGTTTGACAGTCTTTTTTATTGTATCCTGCTTGTCCAGTTTAGACACCATGCACTTTGTCAGTGGTTGAGGCATGGGCAGGTCCTTGCCCAAAAGCCAGTTTTGCCAAGAAGAAAACAAGCTCCAAGTAGAGTGTCTTCGTTGCTCAACATTCTCTTGGGAATAGATAGGTACTTCCAAGAGCAATTGTGTCTCACGTAAACAGAATCCTAAGTTATTTAAATGCCATGTTCTACAGATCTTTGAAGTGGTTGAAGATTACCTATCTATGCAGAATATAATCTCTATGTATCTGAAGAACCCAATTAGTCTGACTATAAGTATGACAAGCATGAATGACTATTGACGTATAATACTTAATACCTATATAACTTAAAGACTAAGACTTCATATCAGAATATTAAACAATCTTTAAACAACTGTGCAGTAAATGAGGACAATGACCTCAAAATGTAAACAATGTATAAATATCTTAATTAGAGGTAGAAATATATAATGTAATATGATAAATATATCCTAAAATTGTATCAGTATACAAAATGTGTTAAACAGATGTAGAAACATGCATGCATACAATCTGACAAAATAACTGTATAGGTGTACAAATATTGTAAACAGAAATAGGAGCATATTCAATATAACAAATATAATTTGAGGGGCTGGAGAGATAGCTCAGAGGTTAAGAGCATTGCCTGCTCTTCCAAAGGTCTTGAGTTCAATTCCCAGCAACCACATGATGGCTCACAACAATTTTTAACGGGGTCTGGTGCCCTCTTCTGGCCTGTAGGCATTCACACAGACAGAATATTGTATATATAATAAATAAAATATTAAAAAAGCAAAAAACCATAATTTGAACTTGTATCAATATACAACAATCTATACTAATGTAAATTGTCCATAAATAGTAGCTCATAAGTGCTCACTCTATTACTCACTATTATTATTATTATTATTATTATTATTATTATTATTATTATTATTATTATTATTATTGGTGTAAGAAAGCTCACACTAGTCTACCTATTATTCCATTCAATTTCTTCCCCCTTTTTTTCAAGTAGATCTCTGGGCGTACATATTTTTCATCCCAAACCCCAACCCTATACAAGTAATAATCAACCCCTAAATGATGTTCCTAACCCTGAGGACAAACTTTGTTGGAAGAGGGAATGTCATCTTCTAGAATTACTTCCAGCTGTCATGGGGATGATGTTCTTTCTATGGGATCCTGTAAAAGTAAAATGATTGTTAAGTTTCAAGATTACTGTCTGGTATGATTGTAAATGGTCTCTGAGTAGTCAATAGGGTTTTTCTGAAGTTCTTATTTGGAGTTCTGGCCAGAACATTGTAAGAAGGTGCACCGTTTCAGCTAACCAAGTTGGAACCATCTTGAGCAGCTGGTACCCAAAACTGGCCTTATAGTAGCACTATCAGCATCATGACATCATATCAACCAGGTGGAGTAGTTGTGGGGCTCCATCATCTTCCTGGAAACTTCAAAGATCTCTGCAGGAAAATCTATTGTTAATTCTCAAAAACTTAAACACATAAATAGACACATATCAATGAAAGATACACTATAGATAAAATAGTTATGGAGAAAAGTAAAAGTTTTCCTAAATTCTTTCTTCTTTCTGTCCCATACCAGATGGCTCCTGACATGAGGCAGAAACTCTGAATTTTCTTTTTAACAACATGCTTGGATTTAGAGAAGGACAGCCATTGTCCAACTCCCAAGCCAGCTTTGATTTTTAAGTGATTTTATAACTCTATAGGAACACACACACACACACACACATATATAATGAATTTTTACCCTCAGATGACTTGTCCCCATAAGTCATATTCCTCTTTATTTGGTGATCCTTTCTAATAGTTATTTTTTTCTCTTTAGGCACCCAAATGTCTAAGGTCTCTTGACTTTTTGAAGATGAGTACTTTTCTGTAAAGACAAGAACAGAATCCTGCCCCAACCCTTATGAGGTTTTCTTACCACCTGTATGGTTGTCATCTCTGTGGATGAGCTGGCATTTCTCTTTCTCAAGAGTTTTCTCTTTTTCAAACCAAAATTTTATTAATTTTGATGGTATCCATAGCTTTTATTCTCCTGTGGAAACAATATCAAAACCTCTTCCCCAACATAGCACATCTCCTGGTTTCCATTGTGAGGTCAATAAATCCTTGAAATACACCAGCTGATTTAATTCAGAAGTTTTCTCTATTATCCAGTGTCTCTCTGCTACTGTTATTCCTTTCTCATTAGCATTAAGAAAATTCAAGGCTAATAAAGCATTATGCAATCTATTTCTGAAGGTATTTTCCATCCTTTCTGTTTGTTTAGCATATCCTTTATAGTTCGATTTGATCTTTTTGTAACTGCATGACCTGTAGGATTGTGTGGTATACCTCTAATATGCTTTATATTATAATAAGCAAAAATCTATTTCATTTTCTTAGACACATGTGCTGGACCATTATCTGTCTTTATTTGTACAGGTATACCCATGATGGCCATAACTTCTAATAAATGTGTGATTACTAAATCAGCCTTTTCTGAGCTCAGGCAGTTTCCCATTGAAAACCTGAATAAGTGTCAATGGTGTGGTGTACATATTTTAATTTTCCAAGTTCTGTAAAGTGGAAACGCATCCATCTGCCAAATTCACTCCTTTGAGTACCATTTGGGTTACTCCCTGCATGTAATGGTATTTGGTTATAGAAAGAGCAAGCAGCACATCTCTTTATAATCTCCTTAGCTTGTTGCCATGTAATAGGAAACTCTTTCTTTAAACCTTTGCTATTGACATGACGTATCGTATGAAATTCTGAGGCCTTCAGCACACTTCCAATTAATAATCAATCAATTTCTGCATTACTTTGTGCTAGAGGACCTGTCTGACCCATATGGGATCAAATGTGTGTTATGTTTATAGGGCAAAGCCTATTCCTGATTATGCCTTGAATCTGAATGAATTATGAAGTCAATTCTGTATCACTTGGTATAAATTCAGCAGTTTCAATGTGTAAGATAACTCTTTCTGTATATTGTGAATTAGTAACTATATTGAGAGTTTCTTTAAAATCCCTTAGTACCATGAGAATAGCATATAACTCTGCCTTTTGGACAGAATTATAAGGGCTTTGTTCCACCTTACTTAATTCTTCTGATTTGTAACCTGCCTTTCCTGATTTATTTGCATCAGTATAAAATGTGTGGGTTCTAGTTATTGGTGCATCACATACAATTCAGGGAAGAATCCAAGTAGTTCTCTTTATAAGGTTAATTCTATCACTTTTGGGAAAATTGCTATTAATTTCTCCTAAAAAATTAGCACAAGCTTTTTGCCATTGTTCATTGTCTTTCTCTAATTTTTAAAATTTCATCAGTAGTAAAAGGCACTATAATCTCTGCTTGGTCTATACCTGCTAGTTGATGAAGTCTCAATTTTCCTTTTATAATTAATTCAGAGACTTTTCCCACATAAGTTTTTAATTTTTTACTTGGTTTATGTATTAAAAAAGATGCATTCTAAGATAATATCTACCCTCTGCATTAAAATTTCTACAGGGGAAATTCTGGAAGGGCAATATGACTGGAATGCAATTAAGATTTAGATTCACCCCATCCACATGTGCCTCTTATAATTTCTCTTCAATGACAGTCAACTCTTTCTCAGCTTCAGCTGTTAATTCCCTGGAACTATTTAAGTCTTTGTCACCATCTAAGATTTCATTTAAATAAATTATTAGATCAGGTGTTATCCCAACAGCTAGCTGTAGACTGGAAATGTCTCTTACAGTCTTTGAAAGTCATTACAAGTCTGCAATTGTTCTCTCCTAATTTGTGCCTTTTGTGTTCTAATTTTCTGTAAACCTGTTCTGTAACCTAGGTAGTTGACAGACTCTCCTCTTTGTATTTTTTCAGGAGCAATTTGTAATCCCCATTTGGGCCAAACTTTCTTTACTTCTCCAAACATCCTTTCTAAAGTATCTACATTTGAATCAGATAACAAAATGTCATCCATATAATGGTAAATTATAGACTTAGGAAATTGCTTACATATTATTTCCAATGGCTGACTTATAAAGTATTGGTACAGGGTGAGGCTATTGAGCATTTCCTGTGGGAGGATAGTGTACTGATATCTTCTAGTAGACTGAGAGTTATTATAAGTAGGCACTGTCAAGACAAATTTTTCTCTGTACTTTTATTGTAAAGGTGTAGTGAAAAAACAGTCTTTTAAATCAATAACTATGAGAGGCCATCCTTTTGGTAATAGAGAAGGCAGTGGAATTCCAGATTGTAGAGGGCCCATAGGTTGAATTACCTTGTTGACAGCTTTTAGATCTGTCATCATTCTCTATTTTCCAGATTTGTTTTTAACAACAAATACAGGAGAATTCCAAGGGCTGGTTGATTCGTCAATATGGTGAGCATCTTGTTGTTCCTGTACCAGCTGTTCTAAAACCTGAAGTTTGTCTTCTGTTAAAGGTCATTGTTCAACCCATATTGGTTTCTAAGTTAAGCATTTTATTTATTTTTTTAAAAGTATTTACTTATTTATTATGTATACAATATTCTGTCTGTGTGTATGCCTACAGGCCAGAAAATGACACCAGACCCCATTAAAGATGGTTGTGAGCCATCATGTGGTTGCTGGGAATTGAACTCAGGACCTTTGGAAGAGCAGGCAATGCTCTTAACCTCTGAGCCATCTCTCCAGCCCCTCAGTTAATCATTTTAAAGGCAGGGCCATTAGTATCTCTGAAGGTTTGCTAGTTGCTTTGTATTCTTGTACAGCCTGAATGACTGGTGACCTTTGTTTATAATACCTTATAATATCCTTCAGAGAAACATGAGTTTTTGGGACTGCAGGAATGTTAATCTGGGTATTCCATTGCTGCAACAGGTCATGACCCCATAAATTCACTGTAATATAGCTACATATGGCCTCAGCCTTCCTTTCTGTCCTTCTGACCCTATGCATTCAACATATCTCATGCTTTGTTTAACTTGAGATAGGGTTCAAATTCTTAGGAATTGAATATCTGCCTCTTGAAGAGGCCAACTTGGATTTCAAGATTTTGGAGTAATGATACATCCACAGCCATGTCTAGTAATCCCTCAATTACAATATTATTTATATGCACTCTTATCTTTGATCTTTGATCATTTATAAAAGTCTGCCAAAATACACGTTCCCTGTTTCCTACTAGAATTTTTGATTCATCTTCCATGTCTCTTCCATCATCCAGAACAGTATGGGTTTTTACAGTAGGCACTGGATTTTTTAATTTTCTTGGTGAGACATGTTCTCTACAGTGACTAGGAATGACTGGATCATATTTGGCATGGGGCCTGCGAGAGGCCCCCAAGGAGTTTCCTGATGGTATCAGGTTGCCTTGTTTGTCTTTTGTTGATGTATGACCTACATTCATTGGTCCAATGTTGGCCTTTGCCATATCTCCTACATAGTCCAGAAGGCTGGGACTGCCTATTCTTGCCATTCCCAGAGGAGACATTCTTCCTAGGAATTCCTTGTCTACAATTCCTTCTCAGATGTCCTAATCACCACAATTAAAGCTTTTGGCATTTTGATGTCTCTTCATACATTTGGAAATTACTTCTTCTACCCATGCCTCAGTATTATAGTCAAATGTCTCAATGTTAATTGTATGAAGGATTCATTCATCCATTGGTGCTGATCTAACCTTTAAAGGCCCAAGTATCTTTCTGCATTCTAAGTTGGCATTTTCAAAAGCCAGAGATTCGATAAGTACTCATCTAGCAGGTATTGCCAGCTGGAGAACCAGCTGGTGGGGAATGTCAGGTTCCTTAACAGTGGCAGATGGGCCATGAGCAGGTGAGAAAACCTGGACTGGTGAACCAGGAGGTTCCCGGTAAGTGTTACTCCTACTTGTACAGCCTTTGTTAATCTTTGCAAAAAGTCACTAAAGGGTTCTCTCTGGCCCTGTTTAACCCAGATATATAATTCAATTCTCTTTCCTAGTTTCTGAATCCTGCCCCAAACATTTAAAGCTGCTGTGCTACATAGGGACAAGGTGAATTCATTGTAGAGAGCCTGGTCCTGAGTGTCAGAGTAACGGCCCTCACCAAGAATTTGATCCTGGGAAGTCTTAAATCCCTTTGCTTTCCCTTGTTGTTCTAAAATTTTTGCTCCTTCTTGCCAGTAGCATTTCCATAGCAACTGGGATCCATTTTCTAGGACTGCTGAGGTTAATTGAAGGCAATCATGTGGGGCTGCCTTATTGCTTGAAACCCATGTTTTTACTATTTCCCTAACCAATGGTGAATACAGGCCATAAGGTACTATTCCTTGCTTAATTTCTTTTAAATTGCTCATGTCTATAAGTTGCCATGTATATTTTTTGACTACCTTAGTGTATTTTGTGCCAGATGGCTTCTCAGAGGAAATTACCAGATAGGCAGCTAAAACTCTGGGTAATTCATCCTAGAGTCTGATACATACTGGTAAGGCTAAATCCTGTCCTTATACCTTCTGTATGCTCATCAGTTTTGATAATTTCCTCAATCTTTTCAAATCTTTTTACCACTGCCTTTTGTAAAGTCTGAATCTCCTGTTCAGTGTTCCATTCTAATACCCTCATTGATGATTCCAAGGTATAAAATTTGTCCAGTAAAGATAGCATCTCATCCTTGGACATAATTTTGATGGTGTGCATATTACCTTCCCAGGGAGATACTTTATCCATTAATCTATCATAATGTTTCAACTGATTCCAATTATTAAATTCAGCAGCACAAATTCTTTCAGATAATATCTCAGCAGCCTTCAACATTGATTGGATTTTATCTGTCAAATTAATGTTATCCTTTTCCATAGTATTAATTTTTTCAACTAACTGTTCATTATTAGTCTGTAAAGACTACATCATTTCTAAAAGTGCCTCATTCTTGGCTCTGTTATCAAACTATTTTCTTAATGATATAATATGAAAAACAAAACTAATTCCCAAAATCAAATAAATGGATGTATAACAAAAATCACATAAGCATTGCAGAATAACATCCATAGCATAAGCAAAATGGTTATGGTAATATTATCAGTAATACATGAATGGTAATATTATCAGTAATCATGTAATTTTTCAAATCTTACCTGTTGTATTATACAGTGAATTGGAGTAGGTGTAATAATCTTTATTGTCCAGCAGGTGTTGCAGTTGCAACCGCATGGCAGAGGAACACGGAGAAGACAGCATTCTCTGGGATTATTTGCTCTGGTTCTGTGCACTGTCGCCTACTTAGATACCGATAAATATGCTTTGTTTAACAAATTAAGAGCAATTATTAAGGACAATCAAAGTGATTCTCAGAGTTTGTGGTCACAATAAAAAGGAAGCCTAAAGCTTTTTATCAGCACCACACTGTCAGAAGAAATACCGCAGGGATCACTGGCTGGAAAACCAGCTGGTGGGGAATGTCAGGTTCCTTAGCAGTGGCAGAAGGGCCACAAGCAGGTGAGAAAATGTGTCTGGGCTGGTGAACCAGGAGGTTCCCAGTAAATGTGGACTTGTTCCCATGTGGGGCACCAGATGATGCAGAACACATCAAACTAACTCCAAATAGAGTATGCTAAAGTTTTCGTTTATTTAAAAGGAGCTCATGGATCCCAGTGAGGAAATACAAATGGGGTCTGACATCCAGGTGTGGCTCACAGAAAGAAGAGACTGAGTGTGGCAGGATCACAGCTTTTGGTACCCAAAATCATGCCACAAACTGGTACAGCCTCTTAAAGGCCATTGGCTGAAGGAGGTTCCCTATCACCAATGGCGTGGGAAGTCCTTTTGTATATGTGTTGCTTTTATTGGTTAATAAAGAAACTGCTTTCGGCCAATGGCTTAACAGAGTAAAACCAGGCAGAAAATCTGAGCAGAGATATAGAGAGTAGGCAGAGTCAGTGAGAAGCCATGTAGCTGCCTTCAGGAGACAGACACACCAGAATCTAGCTGGTAAGCCACAGCCACTTGGTGATACACAGATTAATAGAAATGGGTTAATTTAATATATAAGAGTAGGCCAGAAATATGCTTAAGCTATTGGCCAAACAGTATTGCAAATAATATAGTTTCTGAGTGATTGTTTCATGGTCTGAGCAGCCAGGAATGAACAAGTGGCCTCCACCAACAAATTGTTGTGCCAACGTGGGCCAGCTAAATCCACTTAAAACCTGAGAGAATTTGGAAAGGAATTCTAGCCAACAAAACAAAACAAAACCCCAGAGTTTAATGCAGTTTTTAAATCTGTTTGCTAGCGGTGTGCCACAGCTCCTTTAAGAGAGGTCTTCCTGATTCAGTGATAACAGAAAAAAAATGTGGTTTCAAAATGGTGGCTTCCTGGTCTGTGCTGCCAGCACAAACTCTGGCTCTTTCAGGAGGTCGACCACTTGAATGGGGTTTATGGGCAGTGTGCTGCAAATTATTTGGTGGCATCATGGGCCAACTGGTTACCAGAGTTGAGGTGGTGAGTGTGGCTCCCATCCAGCAGTCTCAGAGGCAGTGAACGGACCTCTGCCGTGTTGGACTGGGTAGAGCCAAAAGGCAAAGCAACTTTAGCCAAGCCGCTTAGCATTTTAAGAAGAGGTTTTGGTCAGAAAAGGATTACAGATGCACAATAGGACAGTTTCAGACATAAAAGACCTCTAAATGAGAAACAGTATATCTAAAAAATGTACATAGACTTGGAAGAGAGAGGGAAAAAAGAGTATAGAGAGTTATTAAAAGGAAGTAAATGGTTTTAAAAAGTAAAACAAAGCCTTTAAAGAGACAGAGTACAGACAGTCATAGATTAAAGAGATAAAGAAAAATAATAAGTCACATAAGGATGGAATGTACACAGAGAGCCTGGATTATTATACTATTGTGTTGTCTTTAAATTATTTGACTGTGAAGGAGCTAAGTATAGAGAGACATTTCATTGTATGGGCTGCTAAGCTAAACCAACATATATATTTTAAAGGTATCTTGATTTCAAAATTTGGGTCTAAGGATTTGTTGCTTTGGAAGAGAGGTTCTGCTTTTGTTTTCACAGAAGATGAGAACCTGTGAATTCCTTCTAGACTAATGTGGTTTGATGGACCAAGAACCCCTGAAAGGTCACCATGAACACCCCCAAAAATGCTTTGCCCAACAAAAAGTAGGAAGCAGTTTGGAGAGAACTATGCCTCAATTCCCAAATATTGTTTATAAATGTTTGTTTACATTTAAAGGGGATATGCTATAGATATGAATAATCTGCATTGGTATGGATCTTGGTCAAATTTTAGGTCAATTTTGTCATATGTATATTTCTGCTCTTGATTAAGGTATTGTGTTTGTACAGCTCATTTAAAAGTATAATGTATAATTAAGAAATATAGATTAATAGATAATCACCTATAATAGTCAAACTTGTAATCATATTAGTTAGGCTTTCTAGATATGAAGAGATATATTTTAGCTAGACTGGTATTCTTCAAATCTTTCAGAGACTTTCAGAATATGACATTTAAAATTTTTAAGAACTTAGCACTTTTCATGACAATGAGACTTATCTGGTCCTGGCAGCACCAATCTACTTCAAGAGGATGATGGGCATTGAAGAGGCTCCTTATGGAGTTTGTTAGCCATTTGGGTAAGAAACTGCTCTTGCTTGAACTGCTTTACTGGACTTGCAGGACCCACAGAAAAATGACTTCTGAATTTGCCTAACGATGGTGAGATAGTCCTTCACGGTTCCTGCTTCATAAGAGAGTCTGCCAGACATTCTACAGGTGTAGTAGGCACCAATCTGTAACAGGAGGACGTAGGCCTGCTTTTTGTCCCAGACACCCGGCTAGCTTACACTCGAAATAATCACACAGAAACTGTATTAATTAAATTACTGGCTAACTCTCTTATTGGCTAACTCTCACATCTTGATTTAACCCATTTCTACCAATCTGTGTAACACCATGAGGTTGTGGCTTACCAGGAAAGATTCTAACCAGCATCAGTCTCAGGCAGGAGCTTCATGGCATCTCACTGTCTCTGCCCTTCTTCCCAGCATTCTGTTCTGTCTTCCCTGCCTATCTAAGTTCTGCCCTATCAAAAGGCCAAAGCAGTTCCATTATTCAACCAATGAAAGCAACACATAGTCAGAAGGACTTCCTACACCATACAGGACACAGAGGAAAGTATCTGACAAACTGCCAATATAAGTGGAACTGTCTTAGAAATTTCCTGCTTCATGGAAAAGTCTGCTGGATACTATGGGCCTGTAGGCTGAAGATGGGTGCTCTAATGTTACAGAAGAACTTTGGGTGACTGTCCGGGCATCAAGATGTCTCTGTCAATTCTAGAGTTTTGGAAGTTGCTTACAATGCACTTCCTGTTAACTTAGGTAATATTATATCTTTCTGTGGTCTTTGGTAGTGTTGAAGAATAGATAGTTATAGTAGGCAGAGTCAGTGGGAAGTCATGTAGCTGCTTGTAGGAGACAGATACACTGGAATCTTGCCAGTAAGCTGCAGCCACATGGTGCTACACAGATGAATAGAAATGGGTTAATTTAAGATATAAGAGTTATCCAGAAAAAAACTTAAGCTATTGACCAAACAGTCTTGCAAATAATATAGTTTCTGAGTGATTTTTTCATGGTCTGGGCAGCCGGGAACAAACAAACAGCCTCTGTCAACATTGGGGTGACATCTATCCCCTGGAAAATACCAGGATCTTGGCCTCCTTCCGTTAAGAACAACCTAATTATGGTTTGCAGAAATGAGCTCTAGGAGCAAATGAACTTGAACTCAAACCCTGGCTCTGTCACGTGTTTCCACAATCTCAGGCAAGTCACTTAGTCTCTGGAAGCATCATCTGAGCAGTGGCAAGTACACAATGATGCTGGGCAGAGAGAACCCGACATGGGCATGCATCCAGGAGAGCGTCTGACACTTAGAGGGATCACAATAGACTGTCCCCCTTCCTTTTGCTTAATAACCATTAAGTAGCCCTTGATAAAAGTGTAAGCATTAATCAAAACCCTCCTGTGTGCCATGTGCTAGTTAGACATTTTATTACTTTTTTTTTTTTTTTGGTTTTTCAAGATATTGTTTCTCTGTAGCTTTGGAGCCTGTCCTGGAACTAGCTCTTGTAGACCAGGCTGGCCTTGAACTCACAGAGATCTGCCTGTCTCTGCCACCTGAGTGCTGGAATTAAAGGCATGTGCCACCATTGCCCGGCTACTGTACTTTTTTTTATAATGATGCCAAGTATTTGCTTGTGCATCTATGAGTATATGTGTGTAGTTATGTAGAATCTTGTTATACAGTCCTGGCTGTCTCAGGACTTACTCATTTCAGTTTAGGCAGACTTTTGAGTGTCTACACTTGTCTTAGCCTCCTGAGTGCTTGTATGGCTAGTGTGTGTCAAAATGCTAGTTTTTAAACATAAATTAATACTATTTTGAGGAGACAAAGGAATAAAAGTGAGAGAATTTAGGCTTTGCTCAAAGTCAGTATCCTGCCTGCAAAAGTTAATCTTCTCCCTGCTTCCCACTGCCTGCGCTGCTCCTGGCCTCTGGACCAGTGCTCTCTGTGCTCCCCATTCCCACTGCCTGAGCTGCTCCTAGCCTCTAGACCAGTGCTCTCCGTGCTCCTCATTCCCACTGCCTGTGCTGCTCCTGGCCTCTGGGTCAGTAATGTCTGTGCTCTTCATTCCTACCACCTGTGAGGCTCCTGGCCTCTGGCCTCCTCTCTGTATCTCTAAAACACAATAACTTGTATCCCATATTGTATTCCATATTGGTCATTAAACCAGGCAGCATGAAGAAGTGGCTGCTTAGGACTGTTCTCTAAGCTTGGAGGACACTTCACATCTCCAGTCCAGGCTTGGATGAGGCGGGTGGTTATGCTTTACTTCCCCCTCCTCCAACCGGCGACTACCATGGCCGATTTATCTCCACTACTGCTTCTGCCTCACTCTTTTCATCTCACTGTAGCGATGGCCTGGTTGATTCTATTCTTTGGGGGCAAGGCCAGGGCACAGAATCTTGCTGTCAAGACCTGAGGCAGCAGTTCTGAGGTTTCTCACTGATGGGAGGTCGGTTGGCAATCCCTGCAGTTTTCAGTAGAAGAGACACATAAACCTCCGTGATGAGTGCCGGCTATTAAATTTGACCACTATCTGAAATCGATACTCCTACACTGGCTGGGTCAGTTACGGCCAGCTATAATTTATGTCACCGAGGAGCCCCTGGGGAGGGTGTGGGAAGGAGCTCGCCCAGGACTACACAGCATGGGCAGGTCATTGACCACTTGGCACTGTTGCAGGATGGAATCCCCAGAACATACTTTTTTCCTTCTGATTTTAAATAGTGCACGCTGAGTGCTGTTGTTATTTTTTAACACTGGGCAACATGAAACATTTATAGAAGAAAATGAAAATCCCACCCTTCATCCAGCCACCTGCCTGATGGGACTCTGTCAACCCTCACAGACGTTTCTACTCATGTGTATTGAGCCCCACGTTCAAGATGGTTTGGGAAACAGCACTGTATTTTGTGGTTTTAATTGATAACTTCTAATGCATTGTTCATATCTTTTTCAAAAGAATATAGGTCGAGAGTCAGGCTGACAGCACACACCTGTGATCCCAGTGCAGTGCTGAGAGGCGGGAATTTTGGGTTCAAGGCCATCTTGGGCTACACAGCAAGATCTCAGAAAAAAAACAAAATCAACACACATGCACGTGAGAAAATGAACAAAAGACATAGATTGGGGTTGTTGTTTTTAGTGGTTTATGGTATTCCATCATAGAGATGTCATTAGAGGTGCTATATTGAATGTAGTTATTTCCTTCTTTTAGAAAGTTTCCAGTTCTCCATCACAATAAACAAAGCTGCCACAAACACCCTTGTATAGTTTTGCTATTTTGTCCTGGGGCCACTAATCCTGATTCTAAAATTCACCAAGACTTGGGAACTTCATCCGTATTAGTACACCCATTTTGTAAATTATGGCTGAAATTTCATTCATTCATTCAAAGGTATTTCTTGGATGACTATGATGCTCCCTCTCCAAGACTATGTTCTATGGTTATACAGGGAATGAAACAGTCAAGTGCTCGGACTTTGGAATGATTGCTAGTACTGGGGGAAGAAAGACGATAAATAATGACAGGGCGTTAGAAAGTAGCAAGTGTTAAAGAGGAGGGCAAGGCAAGGAAAGAGGGGTCTCTAAAGGCAGAGTCTCACTATGTAGCTCAGGTTGGCCTTGAACTCTCCATCCTTGAGTCTCAATCCCCCAAGTGCTGGAATTACAGGTGCCACCATCACATTCAACTTGGAAAGGGGGACTTCTCTGATGGTCATTTGGTACCTGTGCTCTGTTTGCTGGCATAACCAGGCTATTCAGCTGACATCACCAAACGTTTGTTGATGTCTATGCTGTGCTCTGAACTGTAATGGCTATTGGAAAGGCAGTGTGTAGACTTAAATAGATGTGAGCTGTGGTACCAACAAGCCCACACATACTCATTGTCTTGTTTGTGACTTAGCCACTTCATGCATTCATATTTTATCCCCATACTCGATGACAAACAAAGTCCCAGAGGACAGGAGCCCATACCTTTCACTTCAGTGTGTTTGTCTGAGCTTAAAGTCTTTGTGAAGAGCTGGTGTTAGTAAATTCTGGCTTTGCTCCTGTGAAATATGATGCGGGTGGTCTTGAGAGATGACAAACGGGTCTGATAAGAAAGGTTCAGGGTGGGTGAGTTCTATTGAAGCTTAGGGGTGAGTAATGATGTTAGCAAAAACTGTGCAGACCAGACCAATGCTTGGTTTCTTATGAAAATGTAACCTGAGTGAAGCAGCATACTGAACAGTCCCCTGGCTCTCTGTAGCTCATTCACACAGTCCCCACATCCCAAACTCTGCCCAAAGGGGTGCTCTAGCCCTCATTTGAGTCTCAGGCCTTAGAGAACCCTCAACTCTTCCACAATGACTTGTCTTTGATTCTCCATCTTCCCGAAAGGCAAATGTACTTCATCTGCCATTAAAAATATCTTTGCAGTACAAACACAAGTAGCTCTAAAAGTATGAAGCTGAGTAGCATAAGATAGGCTTTATAGTCTTGTGACTGAAAGCCGATATTGCCAAGGGTTGATTGGGTCCTGAATAGTGTATATATTATTCTCAATACTCAAACAATAGGGGTCCAATCATTCCCACTGGGCAGATGGGACTCTGAGGCTGTCAGAGATTAAATCACTTGCCTGAAATGTCTTGTCCAGGGGCAGGGCATAGTTGACTAACCAGGGCCTTGTGTGCTATTCTCTATAGCTACTTTACCTACTTACCTGTTATTACTTTTTAAATCATATTATTGCCAGAGCTGAAGTAATCCTGGCAGAATCATTGCAGTATATATGCAGATGTGTTTAGAGCTAGACAGACTTTTCTCTGGATGCTGGGGACCCAACATCAGTCTTGTGCAGTAAGTGCTTTCCCCACTGAACCAGCTCTCCGTTTTCATGCTATTTAGTTTAAATTGAATTTTGTTGTGGTTTGAGAGCACTACCCTTAGATTTGGGAAGTCGGATATTATGGCTCATAACGTGATCTGCTTTAGTGAACTTCACTCGTGAACGTGAGAAGCGTGTGGATGCTGCTCTTATTGGACAAAGTAACCGCTAGCTGCCCATTCCTGTTGGTTAGCATAGTATTACTGAGTTCAGCGACGCCCTTTCTCACTTCCTGCCGGTTTGATCTGTTCATTTGTGAATAGAAGATATTGAAATCTCTACTTACACAACTACTGCATCTATTCTTGTTGTTTATCAAATTTTTCCTTATGCGATTTGACCTTCAGGTTGGGCACATTTGCATGAACTATTAGCAAACATTATCATTTCTTTTTGAAAAATATACCTCCTTATCCCTAAATACTTTTTTGTTGCTATTTATATTTGCAGTGCTGGGCAAACATTCTTAACAGTGAGCTATAGCTCCAGCCCTATTGTTTCCAGACAGGGCCTTGCTATGAATCTGAGACCGTTTTTAAACTCTGGGTTGTTCTGCCCTACTTACTGAGTGCTGGGGCTACAGGGCATGGGCCACCATGCAAGCTTTTCTCTGGTCTCTTGCATCATTGTACACATATATAAGTGTAAATATATATGAGATGAGATACTTGCATGAGAATATGCAATTGAATGCATTATTGCTGTTAATATTTTGAGCAAAGTACCATTTGTTAAGACAATTCACAATGAGAAAAATGACTTCGTTGCATGTTTATTTATTCTGTCCTTGATTCTCAAGTATATCTGAGTTTCTGCTCTGTATTATTCTCTTTCTCTCTAAAGAACTCTTAGCATTTATTGCAAGGCAGATCTTCTGACAAATTCCCTGTGTTTCTGTTTGCCTGAGAAATTGCTTCTTGCTCCTTTTCTAAAGAGAACTTCACAGGGCATAGAGCAGAAGGCTGGTGGGGTGCGGTTTTTCTCAGTGCATTAAACACATCATCCTGCCGTCGTTTTGTTTATGGGGTTTCTGAAAACTTGGATGTCTTCTTATCTTTGATCCTGAGTGGATGCCATTTTCCCCTCTCCTTTCAACACTCACCCCCCCCAATCTTTGATTCTCCGTGGTTTGAAAATGATGAGCCTGGGTGGAGTGCTTGCTTGCTTGCTTACTTCTTTTTGTTTCTGCATTTATCCTGATTGATGTTTTCTGAGTTCCCCAGATCTGGAGTTTTCTTTCTGACAATAATTTGGGGGGAAATTCTGAGTCACTCTTGCTTCAAACATTTCTCCTCTTCTGTTCTCATTTGAGGCTTCCTGGTCCTCCCATTATGCAGATGTTACTCCCTTTCTTGTATCCTCATTCTTTGTTCTCTTTGTGTTTCAGTCTGGATCCCACTGAGATACTCACGTTTGGGATGCTTTCAAAGTCTGGTCCACTGAATGGCTGCCCATCAAAGGCGGTCTTCCCTCTTGCTCCGGGGATGTCAGTCTCTGGCTTTTCATGCTGACTGTCTACCTTACCTATTAGACTGGAGCCTTGGAATCTTAGTCACAGCCATTTCATGATCCCTGTCTGATAATTTCAGCATCCCCACCCTGTCTGGTTCTGAGACTTACTGGGTCTCTTTCAAAGGGTGTTCTTTTAAAAACTTTTTTGAGGGAAGGTCTTGTGTAGCCTAGGCTCAAAATCACAATGTAGCCAAGGATAACTTTGAACTCCCTGCCCACCTAGTTTTTTGAGACAGGGTTTCTCTGTGTAGTTTTGGAGCCTGTCCTGGAACTCGCTCTGTAGATAGGCTGGCCTTGAACTCACAGAGATCTGCCCGCCTGTGCCTCCCTAGAGCTGGGAATAAAGGCATGTGCCACCACCGCCTGGCAACTTTGAACTTCTTATCCCCTGAGTGTTGGGATTATAGGCATGGTTTCTGGTCCTGATGGAACCGAGGGCTTCCTTCATTTACATCCCTAAAAGTATATTTTTTGACTGGTGTGCCTTATAATTATTTCCTGATTATTGGACATGGCATATAGTAAAGGTACTGGTATAATAATCAGACTTAAAAAGGAGGTGGTAAGAGAGACACATCCTATAGGGGTTGTGAAGGAACTGGAGATGTATCAAGGATAGAGCACTCACCTTTTTTCATGTATATGTATGTTTGCTTATGCATGTTTGCCCATGCATGCATGAGGTACACACGTGTGTGGGGTGTACATGTATGTGTGTACATGTACATGTAAAGCCCCAGGTTGGCACTGAAAATCTTCCTCAATTGCTCTCTCTACCTTTCCCACTGAGGCAGGATCTTCCATTGAACCCAGACTCACTGATACAGCTAGTCTGGCCAGCCATTTTGCTCTGGGGCTTATGGGTAGGCTGCCATGCCCACCTGACTTCCATGCGGGTTTGGGAATTTGAACTCTAGCAACTGGGCCATCTCCCCAGATATTTACTGATTATTATTATTTTAGACATAGGCTTTATGTAGCCCAGGCTGAGTTTGAACTTGTGACTCTTCTTTCTCAGATGTGCTCTCACTCTTGACTTCGAAATTATTTCTTAAAAACTCCTTGAAATGATGCAAATAATACATATTTATTGCAAAAACAATAAAATAGCCAAAAATGCTGACAAATACAAAGAACCAGGCATTGTTACTGGTTCCTCTCTGCAGAAAACCCACGACTAACACTTGCAGCACTTCCTCCTGCATATGGGACATACATGGATTTCAACAGTGGAATATACATGCAGCTTTGAATTGTGTTCTAAAAACCCAGTTCTACCATATGTGTTATGTTCTCCAGTATTCCCATGGCCCTTGGTATTATTGGTGATTAGCACGTATGACATTTGCATTGATGTGAGCCAGATACCTAGGAACTTAGAGAGAGGGGTTAGGTGTTTTGCCTCATAGAAACTCACATTACGCCGGGCGGTGGGTGGTGCACGCCTTTAACCCCAGCACTCGGGAGGCAGAGGCAGGGGGATCTCTGTGAGTTCGAGACCAGCCTGGTCTACAGAGTGAGTTCCAGGACAGGCTCCAAAAGCTATAGAGAAACCCTGTCTTGAAAAACAAAACAAAACAAAAAAAAAGAAACTCACATTACTTTGAAAATTTATCTAGTACTTACTACATGTGAGGCTGTGTGTAAGTCCTCACAGGCTGGAGACCCAGCTATGAACAAGACAGAATGGAAGTCACATGAACCAAGGTTTACATTTGACATTTTAAAATTCTCCCATGGGCTATAAAGACCCACCGTCTTCCCATTTGATCAGTCTTTTGGGGAGCAAATCTCACTTGTGCCAGGAGACGAAGTGACATATGGATGACACCCCTGGCATTGATCAGCCTTGGGTGACAAACTGTGCTCCTCCTTCTGATGCTCTCCAAGCACTGCTTTCCTTCTCTTGCTGGCTGTGCTGGACCACACACTCCCTCCGGAGCTGCTGAGGCAGTCCATAGCTGCTGATCGGACTTATCTATAAACCCAGGGTCTTGGCATGAGTTACCCCCAGACTCTCTTAAGCTAGAACCAACATGGCTCGACCTGAAGGATCAATAATTTACAGACTGAGAGTTTGACATGGTCCTGTGAACTGGGTGGTTGAAACCATAATTTAGGGACTATCCAGTGACACTTCACATCACGATTGACTCTGTCTCACTGAACCTCAGAGGCACTGCTGTCCATGCCCAAGAGCCATTCTTGTGCTACGAACAACTTCTCATAACCTTGAAACGGGCTGGTCCATTTGCGAGAGGCTGGGATGGGTGGGGGAGGAACCCTGTCTCCTTTGGCTAGACCAACTCTTCTTCCTCCTCTCAGAACTCCCGTGAGCAAGTAGGAGATTATTTGAGGATGTAAAGTTATTACTGTGGTTTTCTCCTGTCCTGTAAACACTGAAACCATCCATTTTCTCAGAAGGGAGCTGGCCTCTTGGGCACACCATCTCGCAGGGTGTGGCCTGCTGATCCTGCCTCACAGCCAGGCGGCTCTGCAGAGGTCCGCATGGCAAGCGGGGGCTTATTTTGCAGACGTTCTGGGTGGTCCTGACATCTTACAACTTTTAAAAGGCAGTGTTTCTGAAAACCAAAACTTAAAAAACATCTCCTTCTGACCTTAAGGAGATTAAAATGGAGACACACTTGGGGAAACTTCTAGACGTCTGAATTGTGAGATAGGTAAGGAACACCAACATGCCACTGAGTTTTCTTCCCCTCTACTGTATCATCCTTAGTTTCTTAATAGAGTTCCTTTCTCTAGGGTGCTTCCCAAATTTTAATTTCTCTTTAGGAGTCCATTATAATACCATGTTTCCTAAAGTAAATCTAACCAGATACAAAAAAGAAAACTATTGGCTAAGTTTCTTGGAGAGCATTTGAAATGTCAATTTCTGATGATTTTCGATAGACCACAACCACCTGCTAACTCTCCAAGGATAGATTTACTGCTAGTCAAACACGTGATAGATTTTGTGATTCAAGAGAGCAAGGTCAGGCCCGCACATAGCCATGTGGAAGACAAGGCAGAGGGATTTATAAACCTAATTAAAAGGAGCAAATTCTCAAATCCAGACCCATAAACCGGCTTTTAGAGCTCCAATTGCTGGAGGAGTTGTAAATCAAAGCTGTTTGAGGTGAGAGTTCAATTGTTTCCCCCCGAATCAGGTGAGTCCAGCCAACACTTTCAAAATGGAAAGCTTTTACCTTACAATAAGAAGTATAAATGTAATCGGAATTATATGACTACATATAAATCAGGATTTATGAAAATCTGTCCAAGAAACTATAGACTCTAAGACTCAGTAGTAGATACAGGTTGAGAAGGAGGAGCATGGGAGTGCTTCACTAATAGGATCACAAAGTACCCAATACAGTCTCTGTAATTTAAGCTGTGTTACGTGTTAGACAGAATTATCAAAAAGGAGTCTGGAAAAAGAGGTGGATGATAAAGGCAGTCTGCCAAGATTCGGTGCAATCTACACAAGGCTATAATAAATTTGTTTCCCTATGATTGTACTGAAATACGTTTTCGAATTGAGAGCTGGTTAATGCGCTTATGTTGGTTCATTTTGTTCTCATCCTGGGCTTTTCGGAGAACATAATATTGATGTTAAATCACATTAGCAACATAAACCATAATGGCACCCCCCACCCCCGCCACCACTCACACGCACCAAGTGCCATAAGGTGTGAGCAGCTTAAGGGCAGGGGACAAGCTCTTCAGCCTGGGGCACTGGGCTCCTGGCCGGTAGCACAGGGCACGGAGCAGCCTCCATGATCCAAAGGCCAACTGAATTATAGGACCTACCACACTCAGGGCATCCTACCATCAGTGAGATTGTCCTTCTGTCCAGTACCATCAGATGCTGGGGAGATGGGTGGAATTGGCCTGTTTTGGCTCTTCAAACCGCAGGACTTTTCCTTTCTGTGCATGCGTGAGACCTGAAGAGGCATTAGGGTTCAGAGGCATAGAAACTAAATAGGCAAAAGACGAATAAGACGGAAAACCTTTCCAGAGAGCCTCGGAATGAATGTTGTTGGAAGGCAATGGGGTCCTCGGCGCGCAGCAAACGTCTTCAGCTGGTCTCCTTCAGGGTTGAGCGGCTCTGCCAGAGGGAAGAAGGATGACCAATGGGAGCTAATGGTCTCGTATTACCAGCTGTAAACCTAATGCTGTGTGCTTTCTCTAAATAGTTGACATGCGTAGCGAGCAAGGAATAATGATCAGGTCAGAATTACTCATTTGTTACTGAGGAAGTGGAAAATGTAGCGTTGGCTGATGCGGGAGCTTGAACCAATCTGTGGTACAATCTGAGTAATGGCAGACAGATCATCAGTGGCCACAGGAGGTTCCAGGCAGCCAGTGTATGGTGGGAGGAGTCTCTGGCTTTGCCTGCCTGCCCTTGGGCACTATCTCCCCAAGGGACTCCTCAAGTCAGCTCCACATCTGCTACCTACAGCCCTTCACAATTTTTTTAAAAAAATTTATTTTATTGTACATGTATAAGTTTCTTGCCTGCATGTATGCATGTATACTCTGTGCATTCCCAGTGCCCTTGCAGGTTAGAAGAGTGTTGGGATAAGGGTCCCTTGTTCATCCCAGCCGCCCAGCCATGAAATAACCACTCAGAAAACCATATTATTTGCAGTACTGTTTGGCCAATAGCATAAGCGTATTTCTGGCTAAACTCATATCCTAAACTAAACCATATCTATTATTCTGTATATTGCCATGTGGCTGTGACTTACCAGCTAAAGTTCCCAGCGCCTGTTTCAGGCAGTGGGATCCATGGCTTCTCCTAACTCTGCCTTCCTTCTCCCATGCTATAGGCCAAGCCAGTTTTCTTTATTCATTAACCAATAAAATCAACACATAGACAGAAGGCCCTCCCACACCAGAAGAGGGCATTGGATCTCCTGAAGCTGGAGTTAGAGACAGTTGTGAGCCATCACATGGGTGCTGTAAACTGAACCTGGGTTTGCTACAAGAGCAGCCAGTTCTCTAAATGGTTGAGCCATCTTTCCAGCCCCTACCTACAGCTCTTTAAACCACCACACACTCTTCCGTAGGCCTTTCCAACTACTTGCTTCTGCACTGTGGCTATACCCGTGGTTACTAGCTGGGCAGTTCCGGGGTCTTTGACTGGGACAACTTCATTAGCCAGGCAGATGTTCACGGAACACCTCTAAAGTGTTGGGGGCGCTGTGGAAAATGAAGTCTAAGGTCATACAGCCTGTCTTCAGAGTGCTTGTGACACGGCTGAAGAAGTAGCAGTCATAGACGTGAGACTGCTATTGTCATTTGTGACTCATTTCCTTCCCAGAGGGGATGGAGAAAGCTCAGAATAAGTGATAATGACAGAAGGAACGGAGAGCTGAAAGACAACAGCCTTGTAATTAATGGGGACAGCGATGGAATAATTACATGTAGACATCCAAGGCCAAGGCAAGCCACTCCCATTGGATGCAAACAGCCAGGGAACAGAACAAGAATAACCTGGGGCAGACGAGAATGAAGCAGTAAATTACACTGTGTCAACTCTACAAGTTCAAGGTGGAAGTTCAAGGCGGCGTTTGATGACGATTCTCTTCAGAGGTAGTGCAAGGCTGTGTTTAGGGTCCTCCCCACTCTTCCTAGCCTTGTTTTCTTAGTCTAGAAAGCAAAAAGGACACATCTTGTGATGTCATCTATTAATATGTGCGTGTTTCCAAACTCCCCAGATCCCCTACCCAGTGGGAGGCCGTGTAGTTCAAGTTTCCCCCAGCCTATGAGAAAGCTTTGGGTTAGCAGAGGGGCTCAAGGGGAAATGTTTTTCTCAAAGTCGGGAGGGAAGGACGAGATGGTCTAGTGGGCAGGGGAAGCAGCTGAGAAAGGAAAGGGATTGAGGAAGAGCTGCGGAAAGCACTTTTGCCTTCTGAACTCGGGATGCAAGTCACCCTTGCAATTCCAGCACTCAGGAAACTGAGGAAGGGGAATTGGCTTGAGTTTGAGAGCAGTCTATTCTACCTATCTAGTTCCGGGCCAGCCAGGGCTGTCTACATAGTGAAACCCTGTCTCAAACAAACAAATGAAAGGAAAAAAAAGGAAAAAGAAATTCAAACCAAGGCTTAAAGATTTCTGAAAATTCTGTTTTCTCCCACTTGAGAATCAAGGAGCACAGGAGACAGGACCTAATGGAGGCCGCCTCTGATCAGCAGCTGACGCCTCTCTGCACCTCTCCAATCCCTGCCAAGAGCCAGGGAGGGAGCATGGGAGGTAGCACCTTGCAGAGGCCAAATTTGCCTTAGGGGCTGAAACCTCTCTCAGCACCTTAGATCTCTGCTTTCGCTCTTGAGGCAGAGGGAAAGATGCAAAAGCTTCGGACATTTGGGATTCCGGCTCATTGCTTTCATAACTGCCCTTGGGCAACTTACTCGTTTTTCTAAATCTCAAGTTTATCATTTGTGAAGTGGATTGTTTGAGGAGATAGGAGCTAATGCTTTGCACACAAAGCGCTTGGCACAGAGCAAGCCCAAAGCAGGCCTGCTGGAGACGTGAGTTCCTTCCCTCTCTCCCCACTTTCAAAGCCCATCCTTCTTGTGACCAATGAGCATAACAGACAGCTCACTGCTAAGGCAAAGGCTCCGACTTCTCTCCATTCGGTTCTACCCAACACATCTACAAGCAAGCACGTAAGAGTTTACTTGACCAGAGACCTGCCTTTCTTAGGTCTTCGTTTGGTTTCTTATTTGCTCCTTCAGAAGTAACCACACCTTTTTTGGTTTTCATTTTTTTGTTTAAAAATATTTTTATTAATTATTTGATAATATATATAATGTATTTTGACAATATTCATCCTTAACCCCTTCCCTTTAACTCCTCCCAGATCTACCCCCCATCTATGTATTTTCTTTTTTAATTAATAACCTATTAATCCAGTTTGTGCTGCCTGTATGCTTCTGGATGTAGAGCCACCCACTAGAGCATAGTTGACCTATTAGGAGCCACACCCATAAAGACACCGACTCTCCCTCCTCTAGAAGCCATCAGTTGTCCATAGCTTTTCAGTTAGTTTTGGGGGCTCATGAAGCCCTTCCCAGTCCATGTCAGAATGTCAGCTAGCTTGGTCTTGTGCAGGCAACCGTAGACTGCTCTGAGCTCATGAGTGTAAGAGTCCTGCCATGTCCAGGAGAGTCGTTTAGTTCTGGTACTCCCTGACCTCTGTCTCCTACAGTCTTTCTTTCTACCTCTTCTTCTGTGGTGGTCCTTGACACCACAGCTTTTTAGCTTCATGTACAGTCTATGGCACAAAAGTCCATTATGATGTCATAATGGAGCAAACCCTTCTCTTGTCTGTGCCCCACCTCGGGTTAAATTATGACTCACATTGCTCTGCTTCACTCCCATGGTCAGATCTTGTGCCTAGAAGTGCATCTATCCTGAAGCTTGCTGTCCTCCTTTCTTTCTGGTCAGAACATCCTACTCCTGTAGCTCCTCCCCGCACACACGATTTCAATCCCAGTGCAAATGCCTGGCCCTAAGCCCCTCTTCCTATGTAGACGAGGCTTTCTCAGCCATCCCTTTACCTCCACTTTGTCCATTATCTTTTTGTCCATCTACCTAGGACTCTAGCCTTGGATGAAGACCATCATTTGACTTCTATGCGACAGGCTAGTGGTTGTTGTTAAAGAAAATTACACCATCAGCTGGGAACTCTGGCTTATGCCTGTGATCCCAACATTTGGGAAGCTGAGGCAGAAGGTCTTGAACAAATGGGAGAGAAACTTGGACTACATAGTAAGACTCTATACTAGTCAGGGTTCTCTAGAGGAACAGAATTTATAGAATATATACATACATACACATACATACACACACAGACACACACACATATATATGAATGATTTATTAGCTTACAGGCTGAGGTCCAGCTAGTCCAACAATGACTGTTTACCAGCAGAAAGTCCAAGAATCCAGCAGTTGTTTGGTCCACGAGGCTGGATGTCTCAGCTGGTCTTCAGTGTACACTGGAGTCCCGAAGAAGTAGAATCTAATGCCAGTGAAGGAATGGACTCTCTCCAGCATGAGCGAGAGCAAGCTTGCTTCTTCTGTATCCTTATACAGGCTGTCAGCAGAAGGTGTGGCCCATATTTAAGGTAGATCTTCCCACCTCAAAAGATCCAGATTAAAGGTGCATCTTCCCACTTCAAGTGATTTAATTATGAAAAATTCCTCACAGGTGTATCCAGCCACTGTGTGTTAGTTAATTCCAGAGGTTGTCAGTGGACAACCAAGAATGGTGCTCACAGACCCTGTCTCAGGGAGCCAACCAACCAAGGAACAAAACAAATCAAACCCATTTTTACAAAGAAAAAAAATTGTATTGCTATACAAACAAAACATTCAATTCCCAAGGTGGGCTGCTCATCAGAAGGATCCCTTCCACGTGCTCGGGCTTCCTCCCAGGTCCATAGTTCCACCTTTAAACCCCCTCTTCCATCTTTGTCCCCTTGCCTCCCAGCGACCTGGCCGTTGGGCCTCCTTCATTACCTTCCCTGGATACTTTCACTGCTCAGAAATTTTGGTGTCATCCCTTTCTTCTTAACCCCACAGTGGAAAAATGCCTTCCTTCCTCCCGAAAGTTTCCCTTGAGTCACATGAAGGATGCACCCTCCCTCAGCCGTAGACTAGGCCCATGCTGTGCGCTCTACTTCAACCACCAATCACCTCAGAGACCCCACTGTGTCAGTCAGTCCTTATGGCTGTGACAAACTCCACTAACACACTTGCAGTGCACGATAGGCTCAATTTTTTCACCTCAGAAAATTCTAGTTAGCCAGGTGGTGGTGGTGCATGCCTTTAATCCCAGCACTCAGGAAGTGGGGACAGGTGGATCTCTGTGAGTTTGAGGCTAACCTGGTCTACTGAGTGAGTTCCAGAACAGGTTCAAAAGCTACAGAGAAACCCTGTCTCGAAAAACCAACCAACCAACCAACCAACCAACCAACCAACCAACCAACCAACCAACCAACTGAACAAACAAACAAAAACCAACCCCTCCCAAAAGAACAACAACAAAAAATCCTGAAACCAAAAATTCTTGTCATCACATTGCTACCCTTGTTCCCACTTATATGTACTGTGGGGGCAGGAACAAAAAATGGTCTTAAGGTGAGGTCAAGTCTAGGCTGGCTTTGAACTTGTGATCCTCCTGCCTCAGTCTCCCAAGTGCTAGGTGTAAGTGGAGGCAGAATTGTTTTTGTCCCAACCACCTGGTCCCAAATAAACACACAAAAGCTTATATTATTTACAGAATGCTTGGCCAATTGCTCAGACTTATTACTAGCCAGTTCTTACATTTAAATGAACCCATTTCTATTAATCTATGCATTGCCACATGGTCCTCTGGCATCTTGCTTCTTGCTCGCTGGCATATCCTCCTGGCTCCACTTTCTGTCCCCTCTCTATTTTCAGTTGGTTTTCCCACCTAACCTCATTCTGCCTTTCTGTAGTCCAAATCAGCTTTATTATCAACCAATGAGAGTAATACATACGCACAGCAAACCGAAGGATCATCCCACAGCAGCTGGTTTGCTTCACAGAGAACAAAAATGAATATCTAATTTCAACTCTAAAACCCTAGAACCCTAGGGTACTCTAGAACTGTCACATGACCCAGCTGTGGCACTCCTGGGAATGTCCCTAGGAGGCTCCATTTCCCACAACACAGACACATGCTCATTCACAATAGCTTGGGCATGAAAGCAGCTTAGATGTCCATCAGCTGATGGGTGGATAATGACACTGTGGTAACATAAAATAAAATAATGAAATTTTCAGGTTAATGGACGGATCTAGAAAACCATACACTGAGTGAGGTCACCCAGACTCAGAAAGACGTGTGTTGCGTGTTCTAACTCATATTTAGATCCTAGCATTGGCTCTTTAGAACTGTGAGTTTAACCTGGAGTAGCCATAGAAGCCAGGGAACTAGAAAGGAACCACTGGGGGGAGGAAGAAGAAAGTCCTATGGAGTGGGCAGTAGTAGAGCAGATTGTATGAAGGGGAAACAAGAGTAATGGGGAGAGAGGCTTAAGTGGGGGGAGGAACAACTGAAAAATTTTTAGTTATTCTAAGGATGTTTGAAAAAGCTATATGAAAACCTACTAAATATGTATACACACATATATAATATCTTATATAAAAAGTTTAATCAGAGTTACCATTCACAGGGAATGATGCTCACTAGAAGACTTAGGTTGCCAAGTAAAAGATCCAGTGCCAGGTGTGGACTACCTCCACTTGAGGTTTTATCATGGATGTCCCAGAGAACTCAAAAACAGTAGAGCCTATTGCCATTGCTCTTGGCTTCCCACCAGCAACTGAAGGTAAGACTCTTGATGAAGATATCACATACTTCGAATGTGGGACATTGGAGAAGTCAAGCTGGTACAGACCCTGGACATTTCTTCCCTTCTGCATAACTTTCATAGCATTGGAAGGCGCTATTCAGGCTGCTGGACAGGGAGGGGAGGGGAGAGTCATCGGCAGTCTTATCCAGCTGTTACTCTTGTAAGCTAGAATAACAATTGGCATGGCAAGATATGCCCATGGGTGCAATAGGGGGTTGAATGTTACGGGGGTAACCAACTGCTTTCTGATAGTATTTAAGGTCCATTCCATAGGAGGAAACAGCTGATGCCATTCATCTGGCCAAGAGTCCAAGGCTGGAAGCCCATAGGCCCCAGAGCAAAGCATGCCGTTATCATTCTGTTAACATGACATACTACCAAGCTACTAAATCTGAATCTCTGAACCCAGTGATTTGTACAGCTCTCAGACCTCATCAGAGAAGCTCCTTTGTGAAGTCGATGGCAGTTAACACAGAAACTCACAACTGGTCAGAGTGCAGAGAGTATGTCTATGGAGTGCGCAGTCACAAATGGGACCTCTATATCACATACACTCACCCTGATACACATACACTCAGGCATCATAGGATGACGGGCACAAAGGATTGTAAGAGCCGGAGGTTGGGGAGGACCAAAATGAAACAGTGTCTTCTAAATATGACAGGCCCACAGTCTGAGAGCTGCACAAATCTCTGGGCACAGAGATTCAGATTTAGTAGCTTTGTAGTATGTCATGTTAACAGAATGATAACAGCATGCTTTGCTCCGGGGCCTATGGGCTTCCAGCCATGGCTTCTTGGCCAGATGTATGGCATCAGCTGTTTCCATGAACTCACAGAAACCGTGGTTGCCTCAACTGAAGAATGGATAAAGAAAATGTGGTACATTTACACAATGGAGCACTACTCAGAGGTTAAAAAAAAAAAAACAATGACATCTTGAAATTTGCATGCAAATGGATGGAACTAGAAAACCCCATATTGAGTGAGGTAACCCAGACCCAGAAAGATGAGCATGGACCTACATCCAGCATCTGATGGAAGCAGATGCAGAGATCCACAGCAGAGCACTGGGCTGAGCTCCCAAAGTCCAGTCGAAGAGTGGGAGGAGCGAGAATATGAGCAAAGAGGTCAAGACCATGACTGAAGCAGCTTACCTGAGCCAATGGACGTCTATCAACTCTGGCCTGACAGCAAGGGAACCAGCATAGGACCAAACTAGGCCCTTAGAATGTGGGTGACAGTTGTATGGCTGGGGATGACTGTGGAGCCACTGACAGTGAGACCAGGATTTATCCCTAGTGCTTGTTCTGACTTTTTGGAACCCATTCTCTCTGCCTAGATATAGTGGAGAGGGCCTTGGTCCTCCCTCAAAGAAATGTGCTAGACTTTGTTGACTCCCATGGAAAGCCTTAAACTCTCTGAGGAGTAGATGGGGGATGGGATGGGAAAGGTGGAGGGAGCAGGAGGAGGGAGGGAGTGAGAACTGGATTTGGCATGTAAAATGAGAAAAGGTAGTTTTTTTTTAAAAAAAGATAAATTTTTAAAAATTGAAAAGGTAACAAAAATATTTTGTATGAAATTCTCAAAGAATTAATAAAAATATTTTAAAGACTTAAGACTTTCAAACTTCTAGAACATCACAAATAAGAAAGTCTTCGTGACCTTGGGTTGAGCAAAGATGGCTTAGCTAGGACAAAACAAAATATGCTTAGTAAAGGAAAACATTTAAAAATTAGGTTTCATCAATATTAAAACTTTGTGTACTTCAAAAGACATGATTAAGAAAATAAACCCCGGGTGTGGTGGTAAACACCCAGCATGCTCAAGGGTGAGGAGGGAGGATCACAACTTCAAAGTCAAACTGGACTATAGAGCAAGATCCTATCTCTGGGGAAAAACAAACAAACCGACAAAGCCACAAAACAAAAATAGGAGAGGAAAAAAAAAAACCAGCAACAAACAAACTGTGGGTGGAGAAAGTATTTCTAAATAGCATTTGGTAAAAAAGCGTGTATACAAATAAATAAGCTCTCAAATTCCAAATAAGAAGACAAACAACCCAATTTGAAAATGTGCAAATGGTTTGAGCTTACGTTTTATTAAAGAAGATTTATGAATGGGCAGGAAGAACATGAAAACTTGTTTAGCATCATTAGTCATTGGGGAAGTGGAATTAAACCCAGTGTGGTACATTTGCTCACCCTGCAGAAGCGCTATCATCACAGCGGCACACAATGCTAACTTTTGGTGATGGTGGATATGTAAAATGGCTCAGCTACTTGGAAAAACAGCTTAGCAGTGTCTTTAAAACATTAGTTTTATGCAGGGCGTGGTGGTCCATGCCTTTAGTTCCAGCACTCAGAAGCAGAGGCAGGCCAACCTCTATGAGTCCCAGGCCAGCCAGGGCGACATCATGAGACCCTGTCTCAAACAACAACAAAAGATTAGTTTTATCATGGAATCCAGAAATTATTCTTCTAAAATTCTGCTGAAGAGAAGTAAAATCCCCCATTCACTAATAGTAGGACATGTATATCCCTGTCCATAGTCGTACTACTCATAATGGCCAAATTGAAGAATTCAGTTGCTTATTGACTGATGAACAGAAAAAACAAAATGTGGCTCATTCAGGCCATGAAATATTATTCAGCCATATAAAGAGTAAACTGGGCCAGTGAGATCTTTCAGAGGGTAAAGGGCTGTGTAAACCTGGTGACCTAAATTCAATTCCCAAACCCCTGAAAAGGTGGAGAGAACCAGTTTCACAAAATTGTCCTCTGATGGCTACAGGTGTGACATACATACCTATACATATGTATCACACACAATAATAACAATGCTGACGATAACAGAACAAACCTCAAGTGTATGCTATGACAGAGATGAAACCTTTGTATGGAAGCAGCCAGAAGCAGCAGACATTCCCACCTGTGTGACATGTACAAAGGTAAAAGTCCGGAGACAGAGAGCAAGTTAATGGTTGCCTACGGCATGAAAGAAGAACAAGGATGGACCACTAAGAGGCACAAAGGAACATTCTAGGGTGATGGGAATGGGGTTTTGCTGATGGCTGCACAGTTCTAAAGGTTTCTAAAAATTGAGGCTAGAGAGATGGCTCAGTGGTTAAGAGCAATGACTGCTCTTCCAGAGGACCCAGGTTCAACTCCCAGCATCCAATGTATTGGCTCACAAATGTCTATAACTCTAGTTTCAGGAGACCTGACACCCTCTTCTGGCCTTCTCAGACACCAGGCATGTTCATGCTACATCAACATACTTGAAGACAAAATACTCATACACATAAAATAATTTAAAAATTTTTAAAGTTTATAAAAATCATTGTATTATGCACTCTTAGTGGGTAGATTTTATACAATTTGGAAGTCACACCTCAATAAAATGTTCTTTAAAGAAGTAATGGTAAAGGCCAATGATAATGGCACTGGGATTTGATTCTACTGCATGTACTGGCTTTTTGGGATCCTAGTCAGTTTAGATTCACACCTTCCTAGGCCTGGATGGAGACGAGAGGGCCTTGGGCTTCCCACAGGGCAGGGTAACCCGCCCTCTCTTAGGACTGGAGGGAAAAAGGGGAGTGGGGAAGCAGGAGGGAAGTGGGAGGAGTGGAGGAGGTGGAAATTTTGAATGGTACTATTTATAATGCAATAATAAAAAATTAAATGTGAATAAAAAAGAAAAAGAAGTAATGGTAAAACATTACCCGAGGGGTGCAGCGGGTCACTGTGGGTGGTTTAGGGCAGTGGCGGGTGGGAGACCACAGCAGGCCACGAGGGACAGCCGGGTCCCACCACCCGAGGCCTCTGTGGGTTCCAGGGGCATGGGAGGCAGGTCCAGGTCTGCAGGGCAGCCAGTCCCATGAGGAGCCCTGGTGGGTGAGAGACAGAGATGGCACACCATGAAGAGTAAGTTTCTATTTAGTGGGTTATAGAAGGAAAGGGAAGGGAGAGAGAGGGGGGAGGGAGAGAGAGGAAAAAGAGAGAGAGGAAGAGAAACACAGAGAAAGAGGTGGGGGAGCAAAGGAGAAGCTACCTCTTTGGGAGAGAGATGGAAAAGAAAGAGCTCAGATTGGAAGCTGGAAGTGGAAGGAAGATCCACTTGCCTAGAAGGAAAGGGAGTGAATGGGTGGGGCTTGTCTCTTAAAGGGACAGGACAGACAATTACATTTCCATCTCTTTTAAAAGGCACAGTTCTTCGAGGGGCAGCAGTGGGCCCCAGCCAGGTGGGAGGCCAGTGAGAGACCAGTCCCATGAGGAGCAGTGGTGGGTGAGAGACAGAGACAAATAGGCATGCCATGCAGAGAAAGTGGGTATTTATTTAGTGGGTTATGGAGGGGAAAGGGAAAAGGGGGAAGGGGAGAAGGGGGAAGAGCAGAGAGAGAAGCAGGGGGGAGGAGAGGAGAGGAGAAGCTACCTCTTAAGGAGAGAGATGGAAAAGAGAAAGAGTGCAGGCTGGGAACAGAAGAAAGATCCATTTGCCTCAGAGGAAGGGGGAGTGGGGAGTGGGTGGGGCTTGTCTCTTAAAGGGACAGGACAGACCATTACAAAAGATGTTTCAGGAGTGTTCTTCAAGAGCATGCCCTTGGCTCCTTTTACACTTCAAGGCAAGATTTCTTGGAATTTGATCCCCAATCTTCCGCGTTTCTGAGTTTTTCTTAAGGAGGGAGTCTGTATCAGTTACCCAGGGGGAACACTGTAAAATATCAACATTGAAGAGCACCTCCCTCTTCACTCAATCCCTCCTACCCCACCATTGTAGCTCCTGGGCCAGAAGTGGACAGGGTGTGTAGCTGACACTGTCCTCTATTCTATCCCTTCATGTGCAGATATCAGACCCACTTCCGTATGACAGTTGATCCACTTGGCATTAGCTATGTGTCTCAAAGCAGGGGACTGGAACTATCTGAAAGTCATCCATTCTCAGACCTAGCACCTGAGCTGGAGGACTCCAGAATCTGGGTTCAGAAATGTCTAGGTGCAGGGACACAATGTTTCTCAACATTATGCAGTCTGTCCTTGTGGCTTCTCCAGTACAGCAACATCAGAATAGCCCCCACCTTTTTCTTTAGTGATGACTCAGAGCTCCAAAGGCAAAAAGGGAAAAGACAAAGTGAGAGACAGGAGCAGGGAAAAGGGAGCTAGAGACACGAATAGGGAGTGAGATATAGAAACAAAGGAGAGAGATAAAGACATGATCTCTCTCTATCATCTATCTATCTATCTATCTATCTATCTATCTATCTATCTATCTATCTATCTAGATAAACAGAGACAGAGAGAGATACAAAGAGAGAGAAAGAAGCAGAGAAGCTATCATCTTCTATGGTCTAGCCTTAGAAAACATTCATGTCAGTTCTACTGTGTTCCATTGTTTCAAACAGTTACAAGGCACCTCCCAGGACCTCCACTTCTTAAAGGAAAGGCTACAATGTCACACTATGACAACAGCTTGTGGAATGGTGTGTGTGTGTGTGTGTGTGTGTGTGTGTAAGTATAACCTTCCATAAGCTATTTCCAGTTTCTTTCTTTCCTCAGACTTCCAGTGATCTCACTTCCGTCCTTGTTCTTTGCGTGTGACCTTGGTGACAATCACAACAAGAAACAGAAGCAGCCAGAAGAGAACTCCTACCAGCTCTTTCCATGACATCTCCCTGGTGACCGCTGCCTCTACTAACTTATCACTCCCCCAACCCTCCCGAAACAGTGTGCAGCTCCTCCATGCTCTCAGCCAAGGACAGCTATGGCACTGTGTCCCAGACTCCACCACTCTTGTTCCCCTGCAGCGTGTTTGCTCCAGCACTTCCCACTGATATTCCCCCCACTCCATCATTTTCTCAACATATAGACATGCCTACTTCTCCTCTCCCCTCCTCCTTTCCTCTCTTCCTCCCCCCCCCCTCTTTGCTGTTTGTTAAGGAAGCTCTTCTGTTAGCCCTTACCTAGCCTGATAAGTCTCTGATTTAAAAGAAAACAAAACACCCACATTGCCAGTGATAAATTGGATACTGGTATACAATAACAAAGCTACTTCACTGATCACTTGTATCTAACTGCCACCAAGCAGGCAATTACAATTTTCAACTGTTTGATTTGGATTCACCTAGAAAACCCACATCAGGGCATATGTGTGAGAACATTTATTGAGATGCTTAATTGAAGGGAAAAGATTCACCCCAAGAGTGAGCACCCCGTGAGTGTGGGGTCTTGAATGAAATGAAAAGGGATAAAGGGGTGTGGTGACTGTGGCTGTCAACTTGACTATGTCTGGAATTAACTAGAAACCAAGCAGCTAGACATACTTGCGAGAGATTTTTCTCCATCAGATTATCTGAGGTAGAAGACCCACCTTATATCCAGATCACCTGAGGTCAGAAGAACCATCTTCATCTGGGTCACATCTTCTGGTGGCAGCCCAAACAAAAGGATAAAGGAAGCCATTGATTTTTGTCTGCTTGCCCTCACTCTCCCTGGCAAGTTCATCCATCTTGTTTCTGAACCCATTCCTTTGGGGGTGTTAGAATCTACTTCCTTGGAATTCTGATGTAGACTGAAGACTGACTACTCTTTAGGACCTGACTGGGATTCTAGCACCAGATTGAGACTGCTGAGACATTCAGTCCTAGAGACAGGACCCTTGGCCGTTGTTGGAGTGCTTGGACTACAGCCTGTGTAAGCTGATCTAATTAATCCCCCTTGATACATATTTGATTTAATATACATATTACTCTATGATCTCAGTTATGTTCCTTTAGAGAACCTTGACTAATACAAAGAGAAAGCAATTTAAGCACCGGCATTTATCTTTCTCTGCTTCCTGATGGCAGACACAATATGACAAGCTACCCTGACTTCCTACTGTCACAGCTAGCAGCACTCTTTCTGCCTCGTATTTTATGCCACTATAGACCATACCCTCAAACTGTGAGCCAAAACAAACTTTTCCTTAAGTTAATCTGGTCAGGCATTTTGTCACAGCAATGGGAAAAGTAGCAGATACAGAACATTGGTTCTGGGAGCGGTGCTGTGGGAAACTTGACCTTTGGGAATGGATTTGGGGAGAAATATGGAAGACCATGGAGCTACATGCTAGAGAAGCCCTAAACGTCTGTAATCCGAGATTCATGGGCCATTTGGTGGGATCTCAGGATGCTGAAAGATATGTAACTATGGAGACCTAGCTTATGAAGACTCGGGAAACAAGGACACTATTGAGAAGTGGGCTAGAGGCCGTTTGTGTTACATTCTGACAAATAAGCTGGCTGAATTCTGTTCAGGTCCTGAAAAGCTGAGTGTGATTCAGTTCAAAAGGAGAGGACTAAGTAGTTCAGCGGAGAAAATATAAATAGCATAATATCTATCCTCCTGTGGTACGGCTGTTGCTCTCTGCTCTCACTCAACTCTATAGTGGAGGAGAGCAGAAAGAGAACAGCAGAAAGGGACGCACATTGGGAAAATAACATGGTGGGATGGTCATTCCCTGGAGTGAAGCCCGGAGAGGCCACTGAATGAGACTGTGCAGGGGAAGCCCAAGTTGCAATGGAGACTTTGGGACATTGGAGATGGGGGATGTTTGTCAAGGAAAGCTGTGAACATGGAGCAGAGTCAGACCAAGAGAAATGCTACGTGCGCTTTGTTCTTCTGGTTGCCAAACTGGAGGGGTGGGGGCACCAAAGGTGTTTGGGGCCCAGATGCAGCCACTGTGAGCCCTAAAGGTCAGACATGTAGCTTCAGGGTACTCGGCTGGCCCAATCTTTCATTGCTGTGACCTCCCCACCACTCTTCCATGCTGGAATGCGTCTGTTTACTCTGTGGCATTGTATATTGGAAGTATGCAACTTAAAGACTCACAGTTTTAGGAGAAGTCTTAGTTCTTAGAAAAGACTTCAGAGCTTTGGACTCGTGTTGGAACTGTTAAGACCTGGGAGATTTTTAGGTGTCAAGTAAAGGCATTTTGCATGAAACGAACATGCGGCTTTAGGGTTCAGGGCTGGAACGCTTTGGTTATGTGCTTGGATATCATGCTGTCGGGGAACATACTTCTTCTTTGTCTGTTTCTTGACTGTGGACACAATGTGTCTAAACTACCTGTTTCTGTCACAGCTAGAGCTGCTCTCAACGCCACGCCTTTCCCACCATGATGGTCTCTATTGTCAAACTGTAAGCCAGAACAAGTCATTCCTTTCTTTAAGTCGTTTTTATTAGGTTTCTCTCACAGCAGTGGGAAAAGCTACCAACACAGTGTTGAATGACAGCGGCTGCTGCCACATAAGATTTTCATATAAATGGAAGTTATCAAGAAGTTGGTTATTTGTGCATATACTGTAGAGTCTGGATGAAGGAAGTGATGAATTCAGTGTTCTCCAGCCTGGTGCAGGTCCAGGTGATGAACACAAAACCTTCTATGTAGACCCTGAAAGAAACTTCCCCATCTCCTACAGGTGCAGGACCAAGATCCCAGAAGTCCAAGCCCAGGGTCTAATGCTGAAGAGGGCCATTTTAAGAGTTTATATCTATGAACATGAACTGTGTCCACTTCCAATAAGTAAACTGATTAATATGTCATATTTCTTTAAATATCTATTATAAAAAGAAGCCCAGAACCTTGAAGGGTTTTGTGTAAAAGTCAGGGCATTAATTGAGAAGAAGAGGAAGGCTGAAAATCGCAATGGGTAGTTTCTGATGAATTCAGAGACTGTGACTCCTAAATTCTGCCAGACCCTCCTTATAGCACAAGCATCCTTTCTCCTCTGAGGGAATTAGGCTTCCTACCTTCAGAATCCGTAACGATCTCTCCTAAATTGTGTCCCTTGCAAGGTGCTCAGACTCAGAATAATAACAAAACAAAGCAAAACAAACAAGTAGCAATAATGACAAAAACCAAGAATGAAGCTCAGTTCCTCTAAACCCGATCCCTTTTACAATTATTCCTGTTTCCCACACTTTAGTGACAGTTCCATGACATCCTTGTCATCGCAGTCTCTTGCATTCACACCTAAAATTCTCTCAAACCCTGCCAGTACCTCCAGACCTTGCCACTTCTCACAGACAGCACTGCCTGGATCCTGGTCTCCATGACATCCCTACTTGTGTTGCTGGCATGGCCTCAAAACTAGTGTTTTCCTTCCAGCTTTGCCCCTCTTCACTTTTAACTCCAGCAGAGTCTGCAGAAGGCCTGTTAAAAATGCAAGCTGTGGCTTAGAGAGAGATGGCTCGGTGGTTGGGAGCACTGCTGCTCTTCTGGAGGACCTGAGTTCGATTCCTAGCACTCACATGGTGCTCACAACTCCAGTTCCTTGGATCGGATGCCCTCTTCTGACCTCCTTGGACAACAGACATGTATATAGTATACATAAGTACTTGTAGGCAAAAAAAAAACCCCATACACATAAAATAATAAATACATTTTTAAAGAAAAAAATTTAAAATTCAAGTCTTATTATATCCTTTGACCCTAAAATTTGTAATGACTCTGGGATTCTCCTGAAATGAAATCTGGGATTCTTGCAGTGGCGTCTGTACCTTTAGATGACCTACCTCTTTCCACTCTCTGTCCCACATCTCTCTCTCTTTGCTCCTTACTCTTCTCGGCCTCACTAGCTGTGGGCAGGGATTGCTTCACATCAGGACCTCTGTCAGAATGCCCATCCCCCAGACAGCCACAGCCTGGCCTCTCAGTTACTGTCCCATGAGGCCAGCCCTGGCACCCTATTAGAAATGCCAAATGCACTATCCCTGACTATTGTCTTTCACAGAAGTCTTGGTCTTCTCTTTTCCTCCACTACCTGATCCTTGTTACCAGGGCGCTGTGGATACCTTTTGTGGATGCTTAGCCTCATTAACGAAACAATTCCAAAACAGACTCTGAAAGGCTGGAAGAGCACTTTTTTAGAGTTTGGAAGGAAAGCCACAGGACAGACAGGCAAGCTGAACAGTTTTCGTGGCTGCTGGAAGGGAGACAATGAAGAAAAGTAAGGGAGAAAGGCCCACCTTTCAAGTTAAAGTCCAAGCCAGCAGGCAGGTCAGAGCTGGTCAGTCAGCGGCTGTGTAACGGGGGTCGGGAGAGCATTAGAGAGCAAGACTGTCTAATGGTCAGGGAAAGAGACCATTTGCTAAGAAGCATTTCCATGTAGCACGATTAATACAAACCCAGAGACAGAAATTGGGGTCAAATCTGAAGGTCAGAAAAGCAAAACAGCCAACCACTGGCTCTTAACTCTACCTCAGTCAGAAATGGTGATCCTGTCTCCTGGAATCTCAGGATGAGACTGTGTGAGAGCTGGCTCCTCCCGTCTTAAATTCCTCTCTAGTGCTGGGATTAAAGGTGTGCACCACCACCGCCCAGTTACTATGACAAACTAGTGTGGCTATTGGGATTAAAGGTGTGTGTCACCACAGCCTGGTCTGTAAGGCTGATCAGTGAGATTGTTTTACTCTCTGAACTTAAGGCAAGCTTTATTTATTAACATTCAAACGAAATATCATTACATTACAAGAATAGGAATGGGCTAATGAGTTGAGGAAAAAGTCCCCAAATTCAGGGCCAGGCAGCGAAATACCCTTTTATAAGACATTTACATAGCACCTGCCTCTCCCACATTTGTATGCTGTGCTCTTTGCTTGAGCATGCTCTGTTCATTACATGAAGCCCAGATTAATAAAGGCTTCCAGTTTTTCTCTGTCAACTGCTCCTATTAAGGGGATAATTATTCCTCCCATCTCCTAAGCATGTCTTTATGTCAATGAACGTGAGGGGTGGTCACCTGGCCCGATGATTGACAGGTCCAGCTGGATTAGGTGTTAAGGGAGGAGACATTTTGTAATGTCTTCTTTGGAGCGGATAAGAATGTCATGCGTCAACCTGGGAGCAGACTCAGAACTCAAGACGAGCAGGAAGAAGTAGCTTTTCCCCTAGTGGACTTCAACCTTCCCCTTTACATTTGGCATTTTAAATCTCAAGGAGGAATCAGAACTGATGCTTCTCTTTCTAGTATTGCCTGGATAGAAGAAGCTGGGACCTAAAGTCAGCTGTTAGGTAAGGGTTTCTCCTCATCCCTGTTAGCTCTCTAACATCACCCCCTCAAGAGTGAGACTCACAAATCATTTAGGAGTTAGGCTTTGGGTCAATCTGCCTCCTTCTGGCCAACAACATGATCATAATTCTTCTTCTTCTTCTTCTTCTTCTTCTTCTTCTTCTTCTTCTTCTTCTTCTTCTTCTTCTTCTTCTTCTTCTTCTTCTTCTTCTTCTTCTTCTTCTTCTTTTGTGGCGGTGGTGGTGGAGTATCTCTGTCCTAAAATTGTCTAGCTAGCTTCTATTTCTGTTCTCATCATCTTTAATATCTAAAACTATGACTGGCACATAATAGATCTTCAATAGGAAAAGGCTAATGAGCAAAATGAGAAACCACAAAGCAAAATAGTATACAGTTTATGCTAGCTGTTACTGTGAGCTGGTCCTTTTAACCACAAAGCTGGGCTTGTTCTGAGTTTTCACTCTGTTCCCTTTCTTTCACACCCCGGTGCAAATAACAAAGTTGATAGCACCTACCTTAGCTTGCCCTTTGTCACTTTCTCTTATTTTGCTATTATTGTAGCAACTCCTAGACCAAATCCTATCTTTTTCTTTCCTCTCCCCCTGTTATTCAAATGTTGCTGCCAGGGTTTTGAGATCACTGATCTGTTCATGTCAGTCCCCTGCTTAAAATTCTTCACTGGCTCCTGGACTCCATCAGGATAAAGTTTACAGCCTCCCTCAGTACACATCTCCCTTCCTGCTCCTGCCTTCTGACCCTGCCTGCCTCCTCAGCTGAATGTATTCCAAGCAGACGGGACACCTGAGGTTCCCAAAGAGTAAGGCTGTTTAAGTATCCTTGTCTCTGCATGTGCAGTCCTTGCTGCCTGTCTCGCCCTTTTATCTCTCACTCTCTCTCCTCAGGACCTCAGAAATGGCTCTCATCATTCACATCTCATCTTGAGCATGACAGGCCCCAGAAGTCGCTCCTGACCCCTCAGTCTGATATAGATAATACTTCCCGTCCGTGTCCCATCACAGTGCGTCATGGTCCCGCAGCTTTGATAGCTTGCTCCTCTGTTTGCCCGACTAGAGGACACAAACCTGAAGGGTGGAGGTGCCGTCGCACTGCACTTTGACCTCTGTGCCTGGCATCCAAATAAGGGGCCAGAAGTGCCTGCCGAAAAAGTGGCAGTTGTGTGAGAACGCTTGTTCGAATCTTGAAGCTGTCTTATCTCAGAGAAGAGGCAGTCTGGAAGACACCCACAAAGGGACACTGCAGCTGAACTTTCTTTGGGGTCAGCAAGTACCACTGCAGGTAACATGAGGAAGGAGCTGGCTGAATGATCGGCACAGCACTGATGGGGTAAACACTCTCTGCACACTTGGTCTGGAAAAATATCTCTGATATTTTCCTTGTGTCTTTCCCTTTCATTGTCCCTTAGAAGTCCACAAAGTCTAATGGAGAAACAAAAATAACAGCATAAACACCCCAGCCTGCCTTAGATGTTCTCAAATAATCCAGGAAGAGTGCTTGGCTCTGTGATTGAGCTACAGTATTAAAAGGTAGTGCATTTCCCCTGGTGATGGCAGCAAGGGCCTTTTTAAGGAGTGAAAGATGCATCTCAGACATTCTGTTGTGGGAGGGCTGTGGACGCCCTTCGGTTTCCCTCTTCACACACCTATTAATAAAGTTTGTGTTGTCTAGAACAACAAGGCTACCCTCCATGCCTTCACCAAAGAGAAGGTAAAACAGTATTCACTCCTCTCTCCTGAAGTTTCTTCCTTGAACTCAAGTCTCAAAGCATTTATGTTTTCTGCTGCAGAGAGATTGCCATCGTTTGCAGGCACTTGCTTCCCAAGTGCTGGATGTGGGGAGGTTTTCAGTTGGCTCTTCAGATACAGTGAGGCATTCTAATTGGTGGGCTAGGCTAGTGGGTGGGGGATGGAGGGGAGAGGGTGATGGGGAGGTCCAGAAAACTCTTATACTTATCCCAGCCCAAAGGCACAGCCACAGTGAGTCCACAAACACATGCTCACCTGGGAGGACTTCCTGCCTTTGAAATAAGCTGTTGTGTAGGCAAGAGACAAATAGTTAAGCAACAGTTGGAGTGTTTGTAATTATAACTCCCACTGGTGAATAGAAGATGCTAAAAAGACAGCAGAGGACCATTTGGCTCAGAGTGGAGCGCTAAGACTGTGCTAATAGAAAGCAATCTGTTCAAGGAGAGGTCTTGGAGGGCATAGACAACAAAAACAAAACAAGCAAAATGGGTAAGTGATGGAGAGAGGCAATCCTAGCCACCTTATAATCACCATGAAAGGCCAAAGCCAACATTGCCACATCCTGAGCTGTATGTGGGATGCTAAAGATGAGGGAGAGAGCTATCAGGACAGGGTGGGCAAAGGGAAGTCGTTACAGGGGAACAAGCAGCAAAAAATAACATGTGCCAGAAAAGCTAAGAGACGCTCACCTGCCATTTACTTTCAGTGGGTATAGATCGCATCCATCTATAGAGCTTCTTTCCTTCAGAAATGTCAGCCGCTCATGAATATTCATCTCCACGGAGGTAGGGGAGAGTGATTTTAGACATCAAATTTTACTGCTGGAGTGTAGAGGTCAGCTCTTCCAACCGCTGCCACTTACGGAGGTGGACACAGAGGTCCCAGAGATGGCATTGTGAGTGTCACATTCCGAGAGAGAGCAGCGGGAACCTCTTCCTGTGATGCTTCCATGACACTGGGATCTGGAAGACATGCTTTTCATGCCAAATGCATTGAACACTCTTACTTGATGGAAGCCGTGCTTTCTGTATCCACTGATGGAATAGATTCTATCCAGCGGCGATGAAAGGCTGTCCTGAAGTCAGAGAGGCTCTTAAAGTATCTGCATTGTGTTTATTACAATTACATTCTGCTCGCTCGAAACTGAGCAGTGTGTCAGTGAGGGTCGCGTGACTGTCTACCTCTCCTGGTACTCTGGGCTCAGACCGCAACCCTAGTTGTGGTGTTGAGAGTGTCACAGAGAGTGAGGCCAAATTCAGCATGTAAAAGAAAACAGTTGTCAGACAGAAAGATATATACCAAGGCCAGCATGTAACCTAGTGTGTGCAAAAAAAAATATGCACTATACCAATTATCTACAAGGGCCTCAACCACCTGGGCATGATACCATTGAGAGTATAACCTTTTCCCTCTCTGCTTTGGCCTGCTTTTTCCGTTTGAAAGAGCACCCTCTCAATAAGCTCTTTTAGCCTCTATCCCTATGCAAGTGTCCTTGTGCATTTTCTCATTCTGGGATACAAGGAGTTGGAAATCCCCTCAAGGTGTCCACTGGACTTCCATACCTGGCTGCCACACCTGTCAGTTCCCAGGCTAAGAGGAGCTTGTTCTTTCCAAACCAAGACAGAAAATCAATAATCCTAGTCTCTGAAAATGGAAGACAGTTGCAAGTGAAGGCAAGAAGTTTGGAAGGGATTTCTTAGGACTTTGGATAACTTCAGCCCACAGGAGGAGCTGCTCTGGGAGCCTGGGCTGGGCTTTGATCTTGTCGGGATCACTTGTAGAGCTCTATAAGCAAAAGGTCCAGAACAAAGAATCTGGGGAAGAGAGAATCTCTTTTCTCCTCCCAGAGGGAGGGTCTTTCAGCCCACAGCGGGAGAGAGGTGTCACTGCTCAGTGCAGGGGGTGGAGAGAATGAAGGTTGCAGAGGCCCTGGGGCTGGAGCTGGTTGGGTCCGCGAGTCTGCAGGTCACGTGTGTAGGACTGCTCAGGGTGAGCTGGCAACACGGAATACCCACCCTGTGCTGGGCGCTCCGTGGAATGCTTCGCATGCATCTTCTCACTTAATCCTCGCAGGAGCAGCTCCGAGTGCCAGCACCATCTGGAGTTGAGGAGAGAAAAGCTTAGAGAGGCTCTGTCACCTACCAAAATCTCAGGGGCTGGAACTGGCACCTGGAGGGAGTCTAATGCGCTGTCTCCTAGCTGCACTTTAGTGAGCAAGGATCACCACTGAGAAAGTTCCATCGAGATAATTCTTATAAACTGCTTAGCCCCCTGTCTGGTTGTGTGTAAGGCTTTATCCCAGGGAGACAAGGGCTCCCTATAGCTTCAGCATCGTTACTTGGGAAGCACAAATCATATAAAAGATTGAAAGAACTGAGGACCTGTGAGGACACTCAAGTGTGAACGCTCTTGGGATGGGAGAAATGGCTTAGCGGTAAGAGCTCTTAAGCTCTTACTACTTTTGCAGAGGACCTGAGTTCAGTTCCCAGCACCCGCATCAGGTGGCTCACAACTGCCTGTAACTCCAATTCCAGGGATCTAACGCCCTCGTGTATTCTTCATGGGCGTATGAACATATGTTGTGCACATAAACTCACGCAGGCACACAATAAATAAATAAGTAAATAACTGGTGTTACTGATGTGGGGAGACACATCTCCTGTCTCCATGGTGACTGTGAGTCCAGTGGTACTGGAGAATTTACCTGCCGGGGATAAAAGGTTTAGGTGCTCCAATTTAGGGTGACTAATTATCAGCACTACAAAGGGCAAGGCTGAGAGCGGGTGGGTGGGGCTGAGTGTTCCTAGGGAGACAAAGGCAACCTGGCAACGGGGGGGGGGGGGGGGGCGAGCCTGGGATTTGGTTTAGTGAGGGTGCGACTCACAATCATTTCATCGCCACTTACTTTTATTTATATGTCCCATTTTCTTGTGTCCAGGGTATAAGAGGTAATACTTGCCAGAAAATGATGTCACCATCATAAAATACATCAAAAAAATACAGCTATGGTCCGGATGCAGACAAAGCTCAACTTTAACAGTCAGAAGAGGAAACGCTACACTCAGTTAATCCATTTACAAAGCCAGGTGTGGCCCTTTGAGACAGTCATTGACTAGCCCGGCTTTGAAAAGTCGTGAGACACTTTGAAGGTCACTTTACGGTTGCATGTAAAAAGAAGGCCACAGTTTTAGAACTCGAGTTTTCAGAAGGTATACGTTTTCACTTTAGAGAATTAAAACTGTGTGTTTGTACTGAAGTGGCCTTCTTTAAAATTTCAAGCAGGGCCTTAAAAATGTCACGCCTGGCTGAATTTTCTCGTTCTGCGGGAAGACACTTTATTCCACAGAGAATGGTTTAATCCGTGAAACTGGCTGCTGCCGCTCCTGTTAGAGGATGCCATTTTCTACTTAATATGATGAAATTACCGAACACATTTTGTGGAATTTGGCAGTTTCTCCTGTGGAAGTTGATATTTTTTTCTTGTTGGTAACTGAAAAATGATATATACATATATACATACACACATGACTATACATATATGACAACATTCACAAAAGCAAATGCATTATTTTCAATAGTTGATTAATTTGAGGAGGCTCAGTTGGCCCGCTTTCCTGGAAATTGCTGGAAAATGAGACTGGACTGTCCTGAAAAGCCTGGGGAGGTTAGAAGTCTTGTTATTTCTGAAGGCCTTTGGTGTACTGTTGATACACCAGAGGTCAATAGCAAGAGGGGGTAGGAAATTTGTTGACGTGCTGATGTTTTCAGGTGTCATCGGCTGCAACTGTCCCGAGGATGACAACATTCCTATGCAGAGGCTGGCACTCCCAAGCAGAAATGTATCATAATAGGGACAAATGGGTAGTAATGACGTAAGTGGCCTGGGATAGAGGATGCACCATGAACTGGGCCCACACCACCTGAGCAGGTATCAGGGTGGTGAGAACAGAGCATGTTTTCCATCTTTTCCCATTGGGCCAAGGAGCAGACGCTGGCTGGGGAATGTTCTGTGGAAGAGAAGTTGTGCTTTGTTCTCAGGACCCCAGATTTCTAATTTAGTCTCAGGTCTAGATACTTTGCAAAACAATAGCTACTCCTGTGTCCTTCAGGCAGCCAGGAGGCTACTGCAGACATGAAGCCTTTCTGGCCCTGTGACGGCCAGGAGATCCTGTAGGCCATCCATCCTCTTAGCAGCTGCAGTGAGACCCCTTCTCTCTAAAGACCTAGAAGGTTAATTTTCTACAGCTTGGCTGGGTCTTGGAGTGCCCTGACACCTGGGAAAAACATTATTTCTAGGTGTTTCTGTGAGGTTGTTTTAGGCTTCATGGACCTGGGTCATATATAGAATTATACCTGGAAAGAGTCTGGGAAATGTAGTTGAAGTGCTCTAGCTGAAAGGTTCAGGAAGACACTGTAGACGGTCACTGGACAGGTGTTGCATGCCCACGACATCATCATGTCACAATTCTGTTGTCTACCTCCACCTATGGGAAACCTGTGTGAACTTCCTATACTCCCGGCTGCTACTTTGCATTTTAAAGGTACCTTGGAGATCATTAGGTTAGCAGTTTTCAAACTCTGTTTTGCGCACTCTCAGGGCTCCTGGAGAGGGAGTGATATTCAGGGTTGCCATAGTGATCACAGGGAGAGAGATGGGGAGGGACAGGGAATAGAAAAGGCTTCATAATGCTTTGACGAAGTCAAGCCTGGCATGGTGGGTCACACTCATAATCTCAGCAACTCTCAAGAGTCTGGGGCAGAAGCATCATGAGTTCAAGGCCAAGATGGGCTACAACACAGGGAATACCAGGACAGTTTGGGCTGCATAATAGGATAGGGGAGGGGGCAGGGAGGATAGGGAGAGAAAGAGACAGAGGAGGGAATGAGAGAGGGAGGGAGGGAAGGAGAGAGAGAAAAAGAGAGAACTCAGTTACGCAGAAACTTTATCCTGGGTCTTAGAACCAGTTGATGATAAAAACGAGACCAAAACAGAGAATTCTAGAATGTGTTCCTGCTTCCACTGAGCTGTGATGTCTGAAAGGGTATGCGCTTAACAGTGCGATGATGGAGGGATTTCTGGGTTCAGCATGGTTGGTGTCGGTCCTCAGGTTCAGCTTGACCACTGCCATAGAGACCTCTGGCTTGACCCACCGGACACGTTACTGGTGGTTTGGGTCTTGGGCCTCTTATCCGCAGAGTTGAAAATAAGGGTTCACACAGACTTGCAAAAGAAATAAAGATAATTTTCTGAGTGAAGCAATAGCACAGATTATAGAGGGTTATGGTGTCAAGCTTGACAGTGGCCACAGCAGTGAGAATACTCAAGGGCCCCAGGCTGCAGCTTGGGTTTTTTTTTCTGAGATCTGAAAGAAGAGACTGGTCCCTAAAGGGCGTATCTGGGATTGTTCTGTTTTAATTGATAGTTTAAGTCAGCCATTCATTTTTTCCTACTGTGCTTGTCCTTTCCCACAATGCATCTGATTTTAATCCTATGCATGCCCAATTATGCATAGTCATAAAATGGCAAACAGAGGGGTCTCCCTAAAAGTTCACTCAGAGGACACACTTTTCCTTATAGCATTTACCTAAAACCAAGTGTGGGCACTGTGCTGGGCTCCCTTTAGCAGGAAGGTCCTTTCCCTGGCAGCTGAGAATCTCTGGCCAAGGCACTGCGTTGGTGAGATCTGAGAGGCTGGGACAGGGTGGGAGGAAGGGAGAAAGGACTGTTTTCTTTCTCTTTTCTCAGTCCATGTTGCCAGTGCTCACCAAGCACAGCTGCTGCTGACCACATCTGCCCACATCCCAGAAGCCTCTGTCTCAGTCCTGTCTTCTCTGGCAAGCTTTGCTGAGATTGACCACATTCATCTGAATATTTCCCCAGATTGGTGATTCTTTCTCTCTCCAAAGCTGGCTCAGTGCTTCTGCTCTTAACTATTGGTCTCAGGGTCAGGAGGTTATTTTGAAAAGAGGGATACATCTTTTAAAAGTTCTCCCTGTAGGTAGAGTTTTCCTTTCTGGAACTGCTCTCAAATAAACACACTGAGGCTTATTTTAGTTGAAAATGCTGGGCCGATAGCTCAGTCTTGTTACTAGCTAACTCTTACATTTTAAATTAACTCATGATGTGTTCTTGGATTCGGTTTGCCAGTATTTTATTGAGTATTTTTGTATCAATGTTCATGAGTGAGATTGGCCTTTAATTCTCCTTTTTAGTAATGTGGTTTGGGTATTAAGGTAACTGTAGCTTCGTAAAAAGAGTTTGGCAATGTTTCTTCTGCTTCTATTGTGTGGAACAACTTGAGGAGCATTGGCATTAGTTCTTCTTTGAAAATCTTGTAGAATTCTGCAATGAAACCATCTGGTCCTTTCTTTTACTTGCTTGGGAGACTTTTGATGACTGTTTCTATTTCTTTAGCAGTTATAGGTCTATTTAATTTGCTTATCTGGTCTTGATTTAATTTTGGTAACTGATATTTATCCAGAAAATTGTCCATTTCCTTTAAGTTTTCCGATTTTGTGGAGTACAGGTTTTTGAAGTATGACCTAATAGTTCTCTGGATTTCCTCTGTGTCTGTTATGTCTCCCTTTTCATTTCTGATTTTGTTAATTTGGATATTCTCTCTCTGCCTTTTGGTTAGTTTGGATAAAGGTTTGTCTATTTTTGTTGATTTTATTTAAAGAACCAACTCTTTGTCTCATTGATTCTTTGTATTGTTTTCTTTGTTTCTATTTTGTTGATTTCAGCTCTCAATTTGATTATTTCCTGTCACGTAGACCTCCTGGGTGAGTTTGCTTCTTTTTGTTCTAGAGCTTTCAGGTGTTCTATTCTCCTTAGTGTGGGATTTTTCCAGCTTCTTTATGTAGTTATTTAGTGCTATGAACTTTCCTCTTGACACTGCTTTCATTGTGTCCCATAAGTTTGGGTATATTGTGTAGTCATTTTCATTGAATTTTAGAAAGTCTTTAATTTCTTTCTTTATTTCTTCTTTGATCCATTGGTGATTCAGGTGAGCATTGTTCAATTTCCATGGAGGACTGATCTCCAAAACATACCAAAAAAAAAAAAAACTCAAGAAACTTGACAACAAAAGAACAAATAATCCAATTAAAAAATGGGGTACAGACCTAAACAGAGATCTCTCAACAGACGAATCTCAAATGACTGAAAAACACTGAAGGATATGCTTAACATTCTTAGCCATCAAAGAAATGCAAATCAAAACAACTCTGAGATTCCATCTTACACCTGTCAGAATGGCCAAGATCAAAAACACTGATGACAACTTATGCTGGAGAGGATCTAGGGTAAGGGGGAATGCTCTTCCATTGCTGGTGGGAGTGCAAACTTGTACAGCCACTTTGGAAATCAGTATGGCGATTTCTCAGAAAATTAGGAAACAATCTACCTCAAGGCTCAACAATACCACTTTTGGGTATATACCCAAAGGATGCTCAATTACACCACAAGGACATGTGCTCAACCATGTTCATAGCAGCATTATTTGTAATAGCCAGAATTTGGAAACAACTGAAGAATGGATAAGGAAAATGTGGTACATTTACACAATGGAGTACTGCACAGCAGTAAAAAAATAATGACATCTTGAAATTTGCGGCAAATAGATGAATCTAGAAAAAACCATATTGAGTGAGGTAACCCAGACCCAGAAAGACAAATATAATATTTACTCACTCATAAGTGACTTTTAGACAAAAAACAAAGAAAACCCAGCCTATAGTTCACAACCCTAGAGAACCTAGACAACAGGGAGGGCCTTAAGAGAGACAGACGTGGATCTACATAGGAAGGAGAAAAAGGCAAGGTACCCTGAGTAAATTGGGAGCTTGAGGGTCATGGGAGAGGGTAGAAGGGAAGGGGAGGAAGGGAGGGAGGAAGCAGAGAAAACGTATAGCTCAATAAAAACAATAAAAAAGAATTAAAAAACAAATTAACCCATATTTTTTATCTGCCTTCTGCCATGTGGCTCGTGGCTTTATCTGTCCTCCAGCATGTCCTGCTCCCTCTGTGGCTCCTGGTGACTCTCTGACTCTGCCCTTCTTCCTCCCTTTATCCTCAGTTTGATCACTCAGCCGATATATTTTGCCCAGCTATTAGCTAATCAAGTTTTATTAGTCAATGAGAGTAATACATATTCATAGGATACAAAAGGATTGCACCTCCCTCCAGTCCCTGGAAGACACCCAGCAAGGATGCCTGATGCAGAGGTGAGACATCCTTTCTACAGTTGCACCTTAAGTCTTTTGCCCATGGCTTGGGCCTTTTTCCCTGCAGAGGGATACCTTGTTAGAAACTGGGGTTCTTAATGTGATTTTTAAAATTCATTTGCAAGTTATTTCAATAATAAACTTTTTTATAAAGAAGAAGAAATTAGGGCTACTACTCTCCCTTTAGACTTGGCATTGGGATATATTCTGAAGAACTGGGGTGTGTGTGAGCCTCAGAACCTGAAAAGAAAGCCAGGTGTGTCCCTAAAGATGCCATCCAGGTGCCCCACAGTGTAAACGGCCCCAATTTTAGTCTCTGCCTGATCCTCCCAACATTAACAGGGTTACACTTTTTAATTTAAAAAATTTCCACACAGTATATTTTGATCATGTTTTCCCCTCTCTCAACTCCTCCCAGACTCTCCCCCATCTCTCTCCTTGCCCAACATTATGTTCCCTCTCTTTAAAAATAAAAAAGAAACAAAAAAACCTCACAAAATGAAAATAAAAAAAAACAAGCAAAACCAATAAGACAAAACAACAAAAACAAACAAAGCAAAAATAATCCAAAAGTCCACAAGATACCACTGATTTCACTTTGTGTTGGGCAACTCCTCCTGGGAGTGGGACCTGCCTGTGGTGTGGTTGATACACCCAGTGAACTGCACTGGAGAAAACTGATTTTTCCCACGCCAGTGGTTATCAGTTGCAGATAGCTTTCCGGTTAGGGGTTGGAGCCTACGTCCACTTGTCCCTCTTCCTGCTGGGACTCCTTCTGGCTTGAACCTGTGCAGGTGTTGCTCATACTTCCACAGTCTCTGTGAGTTCATTTGTACATCAGTCCACAGGGCTACTTTTAAAATGTAAATCTCAATGACAAGGTTCACCATTTGACCTTTTTGCCTTCACAGGGTCCCTTTCAGTGGTGAGGTTTGATGCCTTTCTGATATAAATCCTCTATATTGTTTCTAAGAGTGCTCTCTGGTTAAATGCAGTCATGCTATATGTCCTTTGAGACACTGGCTAGAGCTCATGAATGTTGATTCCAGGGGTTGTATATGTGTCCTTTTGTCTGCTGGGACAGCTGTTACTATGTGTCTTAGATTTGTTAAGTTTGTTCTGTATGTCGCCTTTAGGTATGTGTTATGTGGGATGTCTGTATATCATTATTCAAAGTGGTCTATATTCTGATAGAATATAGTAGGTGAACATACATGTAAACTTACTCCAAATTCCTTTTAATTAGGGAAACTAAAACAAATCTAATGACTCACTGAATTAATTAATTAATTTTACAGGTGCAGGTGTTTTCCGTGCATGTATGTCTGTGCACCACTTGTGTGCCTGGTGCTCAAGGAGTCCAGAAGTGGGCAGTGACTCCACTGGCCAGATGTTTGTGAGCCACCATATGGGTACTGGGAATAGAACCCAGGTCCTCGGTATGAGCAGCCAGCGCTCTTAATCACTGAACCATCTTTCTGGAGATGTCAACTGAAAAAATAGAAATGTCTCCAAACTGTTAACACATTGTTATATCTATGCCATTGTTAGATATTTAAAATAGTGCCCATGTTTTCTGACTTCCAAATACAACTTTCTGGGTTTTCACTAAAATAATGAGTTATTGACCTGCTCTTGGCAATGTTAACCATAATTAGCTCATGAAATAAAGATTTTATGTTTTATCAAGATAATTACTTATGTTTCCAGTACATTTAACTACTTAGGAAACTCTGGACAGAGTCAAGATTTGCTAACAAGTATGCTCTTGTCAAGCTTTATCTAAGCACCACACAGCAGCTAAATTTTAAGTCTCTAGCCATCCTTCAGGACTGGTATGATCTGACTTTCAACAACCACATGTGTAGGTCAAATCAGTGAAGTAAATGGCTGAGGGAACAGCCAGTATTCTGGGCCCACCTTAAGAGCCTCCAAGTTCTAGAGGTTGAAGAGGCACCTCTAAAAAGAGGGGGAGTTCACAGCTCTGATAAGTCACCTGTCCTGTAGTTCAGAGAGGCTATGGAGACCCCAGCGGTTGGACACTGACCAAGGCACATTTTGCAAAGAAGAGCATCATCACAGGAGAAACGTCCTCAGTGCTTACACAGAAAGCCACTTGGTAAACAAGATCAACCCATTCCAGCAGACCATACAATTGGCAGGGGAAAATGAAAGGAGCCGAGGGACTCTTCTGAAGTCCCTAAAAATACCCTCTAGGGGAGCCTCATTGACCTTGATGGCACGAAGAGGTTCATTCTGGCCAAATATATCCTCTTAAATACCCAGTAGGAAAATTCAGCGGAAGAGAGAAATAGTAACATTACAGGACTGATCTGTACCAATCCCCAGCCAAGAGTCCCTGTTCCCGCCAGGAAAGCGGCGTCCCTAAGTACCCACAAAGGCAGTTCATTCTAGTAACCAGCTTTAGCCAATTGAGAAAGGACCCCAGGGTATCTCTTGACAACTGGTACACATCAATTGGCCATATCTAAATTTGCCTCCTATTTTGATTCCCGCTTGCCTCATGCGGACTTCCCAAAATCCAAATTCCCAGTGCTTGCCTTCTTTTTATCATCCCCAGTGAGTACCACTTTTTCTTCACGCCAAGCCTGATGCTTTATTCCCACTGCCAGCTTCTCTAACCACTAATCAGGTGAGAGCAGCAACGGTTGTTCCCTCTTCTCCGTCTAATCAGATTACTTATTTTACCCTGCGTCCTTGTTCCCCGATTCCTTCAATGGCTAATCAGATTCACTTCTTCCCAGATTAAACAGATTCAACTTCAAATAATCATAAACACGTTTAAAGGAACTCTAAGTCAGGATCCCATTCAAAGCCTGCTCACCTGAGCGCAAACTGTTCTACACACCCCGTGCTACGTGCCTTACCTCTGGGCTCATGTCTGCCTTGGGCCAACTGAACAAGAACACGTACCTTGACCTCTGTTAGCCCTCAAAGCACATTCAATCAGACTGCCTACTACTGCATTTTTCACCCATTGGTGAAGTTTGTTTCTTCTCGAGATCAATGGTTCCATCTCCAGGTGATGCCTTGATGGTGTTGTCGACTTCTACTGTCAGAAATCCCACTTTCCTAAAACCCCTTGGACCAGGCGACATGGTCTTCTACTGAACTGTTCCTAAGCATGGCTGCCTCTCTTTCAAGCACTGCCTGGGGCATATATAATGATATAGATAACGATGTAAGTTGGGCTGGCATATAATTCCTGCTCAGAGTGAAGAAACTGCTACAAAAGAGGTCTCTCAAGATTGGTGTGCTAGTTAGTGTTCCGTCAATTTAATAGAAGCAGAGTCTGGGAGCAGGGAACCTCAGTTGAGAAAATTCCTCCATCAGACCCATCTATAGGCAAATCCGTGGGACATTTTCTTGACCGGTGATTGATATGGAAGGGCCCAGTTCACCTCTGGGCAGGTGGTCCCAGATGGTACAAGAAAGCAGCCTGAACAAGTCATAGGGAGCAAGCCTGTCATCTGTGTTCCTCCATGGCCTCTGTTTCAGTCTCTGCTTCCAGATTCCTGCCTGGAGTTCCTGCCCTGATTTCCCTTCATAATGGACTGTGACCTGTGAATTGAAATAAACCCTTTCTTCCCCAAAGTCACTTTAGGTCACTGTCTTTATTACAGCAACAGAAAGCAAACTGGGACAATGAGGTTTGTTGTTCTGCCAGTGGAGAATGTGGAGTCAAGGGTATGATTGAGAGATCAGGAAGCCAACAGGTCCCTTAATGTAAACCTGGATCCCTCAAACACATAGCCCGATCTCTCTGCTGCCTCAGTGGTGGGATAGTTGGCTAGTCAAAATTAGCCAGAGTCCCATAGGGCTGTTCTCATTTGCATGGTGAAAATCGTATGCATAGTGTCTCACCACCCAGGACTGAACACCGACCAATCAGAATGGTCCTCGATTGCATGATGGGGGTTCCAAGCTGGGAAACTAAACACAAAGTGGCTTACCATAACGGACTGAGGACTCCTAAATGGAGACCCTGCAGGTGCAGCACCCCATGCTTACTGTGCTGACTGAGGTATACTATACGTGCTTACTTGCTTTCTTTATTTTTCTCTCCCTCCTTCTGATATGCTTGGTTTTCATTTAATCTTAGGCCTTTTATTTTTCTTATTGGGATACTTTAGGTCTTTGCTTGTTTGTTCAGTTTCATTTTTGCTCTTGTTTTTTGTTGTGAAACAGGGTTATACACTGTAGCTCAGGCTGGTCTCAAACTCATGACAATTCTGCCTCAGCCTCCTAAGTATTAGAGTCAACATGACTAGCGAGATGGTTTAGTTCTTAAGTCTTTTTTTTTTTAAATTACACGTTTACAAATGGTATTTAACAAAAGACCTCTTGACAGTCTAGTTTCTTTCATCAGCATAACTATGGTGAAGAGAAACTTTGTGTACTTGACAGTACTTTAGTCTTCCACACAGGTGTGTGTGTGTGTGTGTGTGTGTGTGTGTGTGTGTGTGTGTAGCTGGAGACTGCATGTTGGTTTCCTGGCTGCCCAGACCTGAATAATTACACAGAAACTATATTAATTACAATATTGCTTGGTCAATAGCTTAGTCATATTCATTGCTAGCTCTTTCATCTTGAATTAACCTATTTCTATTAATCTATGCATTGCCACAAGGCTGTGCCTTACCGGTAAGGTTCCATCTGGTGTCTGTTTCCTTTAGCAGCTACATGGTGTCTCTCTGACTCTGCCTACTCTGTCCCTGTATCTATGTTTTGATTTCCCTCCTGGCTTTACTTATAAGTCATTGGCTGAAACAGCTTTATTCATCAACCAATAAAAGCAACAGATATACAGTTCCTTTAGTCAAGCAACTAAAAAAACCCAAAAACCAAAAAAGGACATTCCACATCATCTCCCCTTTTCTGTCTAATTAAAATGAAGGTTTTTAACTTTAACATAATAAAATTACATATACAATACAATTATCAAGCAAGAATTATAGTTACAATATTTACTCCATTTGCATTTGGCAAATTAAGGAAAATACTCTACCATCTATCCTATCTTTGTGAGTCTAAAGTTTTATATCTAATTTATATTTTATTATAACTAAGGAAAACTATAACTATTACTGTCTGTTTTCAACTCTTCAAAAGCCCCAGAAGAATATAATATTACCTAAGTAAACAGGAAGTGCATTGTAAGCAACTTCCCAAACTTTAGAATCAACAGAGACATCTCGCTGCCTGGATAGTCACCCAAAGTAACATTGGGGCATCCATCTTCAGCTTATAGGCCCATAGTATCTGGCAGACTTTTCCATGAAGCAGGAAATTTGGGAGGATGTTTTGCCTATATTGGCAGTTTGCCAGTCACTTTCTTCTGTGTCCTGTAGAATGTCTGGCAGACTCTTTCATGAAGCAGAAACCCCAAGGGACTGTCTCACCTTCTTTAGGCAACTTCAGCAGTAATTTTTCTGTGGTTCCTACATGTCAAGTTTATACAGCATACCAGGGAAGAAGAGTTTCTTGCCCAAATAGCTAGCAAACTCCATAAAGAGCCCCTTCGATGCCCATCTTCCTCTTGAAGTAGATTGGTGCTGCCAGGAGCAGATATGTTTCATTGTCATGAAAAGTCCTAAGTTCTTAAAACATTTTAAATGCCACATTCTGTAGGTCTTTGAAAGATTTGAAGAATATCTATCTATCTGAAAGATATCTCTATACATCTAGAAAACCTAACTAACATGACTATAGTTTGACTATTATAGATGACTATCTATTAATCTGTATTTCTTAACTATATATTACATTTTAAAATGAGCTGTATAAACATAATACCATAAACAAGAGTAGAATATATATGTATATATATACATATATATAAAACAAAATTGACCCCAAATTTGTATCAGTAACTAAAGTCCATACCAATGTAAAGCATTCATCTTTATATTATATTCCACTTTAAATGAGAAGAAACATTTACAAGCAATCATTTTGTGAATTTGGGCATTGTTTTCTCCAAAATGCTTCCTGTTGTTGGTTGGGTGAAGTATTTTTAGGGTTCATGGAGACCTTTCAGGAGGTTTTGTTCCATCAAACCACATTAGCCTGGAAGGAATCCACAGGTAGTCATGTTCTGTGGAAACAAAAACAGAACCTGTTTTCCAAAGCAACACATCCTCAGACCCAAATTTTGAAGTCAAGACACCTTTAAAATATCTCTGTTGGTTTTGCTTAGCAGCCCCCAGAATCAAATGTCCCTTTGTAATTAGCTCATTAACAGTCAAAAAATTCAAAGAAAACAAATAATTTACATAATCCAGACTCTTTGTATGTTTTCCAGCTATATGTGGCTTTTTTCTATTACTTTTTAATATTTATTCTATGATGCTTACTCCTTTAATATATGACTGTCTGTACTCTTCTCTCTTATAAGCCCATGTACATTTATCCAACACTGTGAACCATTTAGAGGTCTTTTTTTTTTTGTCTCAATCTGTCTTAACTGTGTATCTGTAATGCTTTTTTGACCAGAAGTGCTTTTAAAAATGTTAAACAGGCATAGCTAGGACTAATGCTGTGGCTTTGCCTTTTGGCTCCACCTTATCTAACAAGGCGATGGTATGTTCACTGCCTCTGTGAGCCATGCTCATGGCCCTGGCTTCAGGGCCACAGTGGGTCTATGTGGCCATAAAGCAATTTGTAACACGCTACTCACAAGCCACATTTAAATGCTGTGTAGTGGGACCTCCCCCCCCCCCAAAAAACCCCAGAGCCATTCATGCTGCTAGTATACACCAGGAAGCCTTCTCTTAAAGGAGCTGTACCTCTGCCAGGAAGCCTTCTCTTAAAGGAGCTGTACCTCTGTTGGCGGCCAGCAAACAGCCTATCTGGAAAAAAAAAATGCGGTTACCAAGAAGCTGTGCTTGACTCCAGTTTTTGTGGGTCTAGAAGCCCTGTTTTTTCCTTAAACATTTTTAGATCTTATGAGGATCCATGCCCCCAGATAGTGGGTGCCATTTTGTAGACAGAGACTGTGCATTTGTTTCCTGGCTGCCCAGACCCAAATAATCACACAGAAATGATATTAATCACAATACTGTTTGGTCAATAGCTTAGTCATATTCCTTGAACTAACCCATTTCTATTAATCTGTGTGTTGCCACGAGGCTGTGGCCTACAGGTATGGTTCTGTCTGGTGTCTGTCTCCTTCAGCAGCTACATGACATCTCTTTGACTCTACCTACTCTTTATATATGTCTGTTTGGATTTCCCTCCTGGCTTTACTCTGCTAAGCCTTTGGCCAAAACAGCTTTACTCACTAGTCAATAAGAGCAACACATATACAGAAGGACATCTCACATCATGTGTGTGTGTGTGATAGAGAGAGAAAGACAGAGACAGAAATGACAGAGACAGACAGACAGAAACACACAGAGAGAGAGAGGAGAAATAGATAGACACACACAGAGAGAGGCAGAGACAGACAGACAGACAGAGACGGACAGACAGGGGGGGGAAGAGGGAGAGAGAGGATGATAGGCATTTTCATTGGATGGATTGGAGTCTACACAGTTGCTCACTTTAGTCACATGGAAGACTGATTATAAAAATGTTTCTAATTATTTCTCTTGATGCTTTTACACTTCTGGAAATAGGACTTTGAGGCTCCCTCTATCAAAAAAAAATAGCGATTTCCCCATTTGTTGATCTGGGTTTGCTGTGGCAGGAATGATGATGTCCAGTTTGGACTAGAGCATCAATGTGCTCACACAGTCCCACTCATGGAATTCTGTCATCACCATGGAAACAAGCCTGGGATAACCTTCTGGGAGAGGTAAGTCAATTGCTCTGACAAGTCAATTGAAAGCCAGAAGACAGTCCTAAACCAAAGATCTGCCACATTGCTTACCAAGCCACAGGTGCCTAGAGGGAAGGAAGGTCAGCCACCAGAAAAGCATGTTCATATGTTTTCATCTCAATTCATTGTATCAACACATATAAAGCACTTAGAACAGTGCGTGGGCCACTGTAAGCTTCCAAAAATGTTAGATGTAGTAATTGCATGCAAATAGTGACTTTTAAGTGTCTCACTGTATGGTGAACTGTAATTCATTCAACTGTTGTCACTTATATTGCTTACACTTTTTTTCTACTATAAAGAATGCTGTGGGCCATCAAGGTGGCTCAGTGGGTAAAGGTGCTTGCTGCCAAGTCTGACTACCTGAGTTTGACCCCAGAACCTATCTGTAGAAGGAGAGAAGGAGAGAGTCAACTCCCGCAAACTGTCTTTTGACTGTCTTGTGCACATAAACACACACACACACACACGTACACACACACATAGAGGGGGTCTTAATTTTGTGCTATTTTAGGATGGGGCCTTTAGGAAGTAATTAGAATTAGACAAGCTTTTCAAGGGCCTCTGTGAATGAATACTGGTAACTTCATGAGACAGACCAGAGAGGAAGTATACCACTGAGCTCTGTCTCTCCCACAGAAGACTGCACCACCTCAGGACTTGGCTGGTATAAAGGTCCTCGCTTATGCCCTCTGTTAGTGACAAGAAATGGGTCATAACATGCATTTTAACCAATGGTGACAGCAATTCACCCCACAAAGTGGTAAAATTACTCAATTTATTTGCATCAATAGTGTGTGAAATAGCTACTTCTGCTCACTACCCCAGTCCCCTTATTATTTTAATAGCTTATTAGTTCACCATAACTTATTTAGTAAGGCCTCATTATTGAGCATGTAGTCCATTACCTTTCTATTTTCACAGTGAACATCCTGGCAGAGACATTTCCCACATTTCTGATTATTTCCTAAGGGTAAATTCCTGGAAGCAGAATTTCTGATTCACAGACCTTGCGCATTTTAAAGACTTTTGAATATGTAACGCTGAATTATTCCTTAGAAAAAGTTATTCAATACTATACTCAAATGAAGAATGAAAAACTTTATGGAACTTTCAAATATGTACAAGAGAATAGAGACTATGACAACTCCCCCTTACATAACCATCACTTAGATTTAATAATTTATAGGCAGATTTTTTTTCTCTTACTTCTCCCCCATTTGGTTGAGTTGTGTTGAATCAGATCCAAAGTGTCAGAGGTATTTTTAATATTTTTTCTTTGAGGAGGAAAGTATTCAGAACAATAGATGCTTCCATTTCAGAGAGGCCTAGTGGAATCACTTGAACTGACATTTCAAGTGTCTGGGCCATGGGAGAGCCACATCACGGCTCACAGAGACCAGTAGGGAAGCCATGATGTTCTATTTTCTTCACTGCCCCGTGGGAGCCAATAGTTCTACAGGAAAAGATCACTGCAACCCCACTCCTGAGGGTTCTCAGGGCCTTTTCTGGGCCCCCGTATTCCCCACTTGCACGTCATTCTTCATCTCAATCAGAGGCTCCTGCGTGTGTAAATATTGTAACTTGTGTGTGCAGTGGTGGCTCCTGAGCAATTCGGCTTTTCTCTGACTTCTGCTTACAGTCCCCTGGCTGGCTGAATTTTGTGTTACTAGCTGACATGGTGTGGCATCAGCGAATCAGCACAGTCTTGGGATGGGAATGCCAACAGTTTCCTTTCACCGGAAAGTCCAGCCAGCCAGTACAATAACAGCACGGACTCTTGCTCCCTCTCCGGGCATTTTGCATAGGACTGTGCACTATGGTGGAGGTGTAGCTCTGAGGGGAAGTAGGGGGTAATTGAAGGCCCAAGTCAGTCAGTTTGCAGATAAAGAGCAGGAAGTGATCTGGCTTCTAGATGGCTTCTAGACCAGAATGGTAAAGTGGCTAGCTGGTGAGTCCTCAAAGTTGATTTCCTAATAGCGGATTCAAGAGTTCACTGCAGTCAGCCCAGATAACTGCCCCAGCTCCAGGGCTCATATGTTAAATAACATGGGACAACGCCTGTGTCCTCAGAATGCAGTGGGGTTGAGGCAAATGGGGCTGGGGTGGAATCTCAACTCTGGGCAGGTTGCTTGTTCATTCATTCCCTGACTCCAGGAAAGTGAGGTGGATGCCTACTGCATGCCAGATGTCGTGTCTGCCACTGACTCCGTGGCAAGCAAGGCATCGTTTCTGTCTCAAGAAGCGTCTGTAGCTTAGGACTAGGCAAATGGCTCAGTGGGTAGGAGCACTCAGTGGGTGGGTAGGAGCACTCATCTGGTAGGAGCACTCAGTGGGTAGGAGCAAATATGAAGACCATCACGTTTGAGAAGCTTGGTGCAGTTGATCATGTCTGTAACCTCAAAGCTGGGGGTGGGGCAGAGACAGGGGGATTGCTGGGACTTGCTGACTAGCCAACCTAGCTGGGGGAAATAAAAGAGGGAGGCAGTGGGATGACTGGACAAGCGGAGGCACCTGCTGATAAACCTGAGGACCTGAACTGGATCTCTGGAACCCACACGGTAGAAGGAGAGAACTGACTCACAAGCTTTCCTCTCGCTGTGGCAAGCTGGTATCCACCTCCAACCTGACATGAATAAATTAATAAATGTATTTTAAAATGTTAAAAAACCCACAAAAGATTCAATGAGAGTCATTGTCTCAAGGACACAGCTCGTAGCTGAGGCGAAGCTAAAGGAGTATGTGGGCAATTGTGCAAATGTGGGGGAACGCTGAGGGATGGTGGTGCTTGATGGGGTAAGATCATGAAAGCCACGTCAGCGGAGGTTACCGCCCTGGAGAATGGATAGTGGAGGAAAAAAATATGCCTTCACCTGTGAAGAAACCGAGGCGAGAGATGAAAACAGCGAGCAAGCTGCCATGTCTCAAGTACTTGAGCTAAGGTGGGTGCCAGGGCCCTTCCCTTACCATGCAGATGGTGTGGTGACCTCCATGTCACGCTCACCCTCCTACCTGACCTCTCCCACCTCATTGCTTCTCTCTGACTTAATACCAGCTATGAAAACCCCAACCTGCCCACCCTCCTATTGGTGCCCCCCAAATGAAAGTATGTTGTCCTGACCTGTAGTCATAGTGTTTAGGCTTTTCCTAACTGGGCTGGACCTCAGGGATGATTATTAAAGCCACAGCTTGCTTCATGAAACATCTGAGAGAAATCTGGACGGGAAACTCCAGAAAATCATTTCTCAGCCATCTGTCTTCCCCTGAATGGCAGCCAGAGATCGTTCACCAAGTCACGTGTGGCAGCTCGACTGGAAAGGGACCTAAGCCAAGGTGCCAGGGTGCCTGCACTCTGTTTGGTGACCGCAGTTGGCTGGCAGGCTGTTCCTGGGTCAAGGGGACCAGATGATTTAGGGACCCAAACCTTCCCGGATATTCAGTGATGGAACTTACCTTCCATCTGACCAAGTGTTGGCTCACTGCCAAGTCCTGACAGGGGTTGGGGGTGAGAGGCAGGGATGGACTCTGCTGATGCATTTTTATTTTGATTTAGCATAATAGTAGTTAGAGAACGTAGAAGGTAGGCTTCGGTTACCTAGAATAGACTCTTGTCCAGTTCTCTGAGATTCTTTCATGCCCAGGTGTCCCCAGGCTGGCAAGCAGGAGCTAAACTCCTCCTCAGTGGCTCTGGCCTGGGGAAGCTTCAATCCTGTGAGCTATGTTAAGCCCTCAAGCAGGGAGAGGGAAGCAGAGCAAACAGGCAGCGTTCTCCAGGAGAGGCAGGATTGGCCATTTGGGGAGAACCATTGGACATCCTTCACACCACCCAGGTGTAGCAGCCCTGCCTGTTTTCCTGAGGTAGCACAGGCTGGAACTGAGCAGGCAGGCTCCCTTTACTTCCTGGAGATATTGCGGGACAATTGTGACTGAATTAGAACTTGGTTATTGCCAGAATCCTCGTGCCCCCATCAAACTGTGCAGAACAAGGATTCTTGTCATCAGGAAAAGGGAACAAACAAGCAACAAAACAAACAAACAAAAAACCAGAAAGCAAAAGCAAAAGCTAGGGTTCCTTGGGTCTCTTCTCTCATGCCGTGATCCTCTCATCAGGCTGAAATCCCCAGAGGTGTGAGGGCTGAGAGTGGTGAGGTGGTTTGCACGGTGGTGGAGGGAGGGTGCCTTAGTCAGGGTTTCTATTGCGTCTATGAAACCCTGTGACCAAAGCAGCTTGAGGAGGAAAGGAAAGGAAAGCTTTGCACTTCCCAGTCATTGTTCATCACTGCAGGAAGTCAAGACAGGAACTCAAGCAGGGCAGGAACCCGAAGGCAGGAGCTGATGCAGAGGCCATGGAGGAGTGCTGCTTACTGGCTTGCTTCCCATGGCTTGTTCAGTCTGCTTTTTTATGGAACCCATGACCACTAGCCCAAGGGCAACCCCACCAACAATGGGCTGGGCTCTCCCCTGTTATGGAAGAATCTTTTTGTACACTATGAAGATGTGTTGCTCTCATTGGTCTAATAAAGAGTTAAATGGTCAAAAGCTAGGCAGGAAAAGGTTAGGCAGGGTTTGCAGACAGAGAGCTAGGGGATGAAGAGTCACTAGGAGCCGTAAAGAGAAGCAAAATCAATATACCTGAGAAAAGGTACTGAACCATGTGGTGGAACATAGATAAGAAATATGGGTAAGCTGTAAGAGCTAGTTAGTAATAAGTCTAGGCTATTAGCTGAGCATTTGTAACTAATTATAAATCTCTATGTGGTTATTTGAGAGCTGACTGGAGGGACAGAATATTCTGTCCACACTCCCCCATCAGTCACTAATTAAGAAAATGCTGTGCAGGCTTGCTTACAGCCCAGTCTTATGGAGGCATTCTCCAAAATGAGGTTCTTTCCTCTCAGATGACTCTAGCCTGTGTCAAGTTGGCATAAAACTAGACAGCACAGAGGGCTCACTGAGAGTCTGGGCACAGGCTGGGATACTTTCAGAACCAGGCAACACAGCATGATCCCAGAGCGGGAAGAGGTCATACCTGGCTCTCTGCAGAGAACCCACAGCTTGGGAAGGCTCCTTTAACAGTAGCTAACAGGGAAGCGGAGCTCCCAGGAAGAGCTGTCAGGGCGGCCGTGGAGGTGGCTGGAAATGTTATGAGTGCCTAGCTTCTTATCCTCTGCCTTAGTTTCCCTAAATTCCAAAGAGAATTAGGATACAGATTATTTCTAGTTTGGCACAAACCGATGGGGAGAAGAGTCTAATTTTCTCTCCCTACCCTGACTGTAGCTGTTTTACAAGGTATAGAAAACCCTGGATCAAAGGTCAGAATATAGGTTGTGAATGAAAGGCCTCAAGTCCAGGGCTCGGGGGGGATACAGAGGTGAAGCGTCCTCTTGGGCCAGATGTTTATTAGAGTGCCCTGGAGAGACAGACAGCAGCATGGCTGGAGCCCGGGTGGGGAGGTGGGGTGGGGAGGTGTGTGTGGGGGGGACTGGTCTGATGAGAGTTCAGGTCCAATAGGCAGAGTCGGGGCCAATCTTTCTTATAGGTCTCAGAAAAGAAGAGGGCTCATGAGGTCAGGCTGTCTCTGAATTCCAGGGAAGGAATGTGTCCTCTGAGGATAAGGGGAAGGAGGGGAATATTTAGTTCATGTGTATCCATTGTAAGGGGAGATGGTTGGGCCAGCGATCCTGGAATCTAGGCTTCTGGGTGAGAGAGATGGGGGCTTTTTGTTTGCTACCAATTGTAGTTAGCCCGACAAGGGTCTTTATTTGCGAAACTCTCTTCTTCTTTGAGCCAATTAGTCAATCATATCAGACTGTGTAGTTGAGTTCCCACCACCAGGAGAAGATGCGGTTACCACCTACATCAGGGATATGAGGCCACCTCAGCTGTGTGTGCTTGCTGGCTCCATTTGGGTGCTGATACTTGGTGTTTGGTAAAGGAAATTGCCTTGCTGAGTTACTTCTGCTTTATTCCTGTGCGTCTTTGTGGGAACCCAAGATTATTCTCTTCCCAGCATGGGGAGCCTGTTAGGGGGTTGGAAGTTCACAGGCAGGCTCTTGGTGGAGGGCCTGCCACTTCCTCTACAGCTGCCGTGAAAGGCTACCCTGGGTGAGTACGCCTGACTAACCTAGGACCTCAAACCAAGCAGTGAGACAGTTCAACCTGATCTTGACCTTCCCCCGGGAGGTGACTCTGGTGACTAGGCGACAGGTTGCTTCCACGGTGTCCATTCTTTGTTTATCTCAGGAAAATGGCATAGGCATTCTACCTGACAGATTCTCCATTTGTAAAGAGGAAAGGGAATGGGGTCTTATGGGATGGTCAGTTTAGGGGTTCAGAAAAGAGTCTTGAAATCACGTGACCCAGGGGGAATTGCGTGGGACTTCACAGTCGCTGTAGTTTACCATATGATCAGAGGGAACTAGAAATGAGAGTCAGTCAGTGCCGAAGGATGGGACCCACAAAGCTGGTGTTTTACCTGACTTCAAGTATGGAGTCCTGGAGAGGCTCTTAGCTGCATCAATTGTCATTTTAAGTAGAACATTTTGAAAAAAATATATTAGAATTATTTATGCTACATTAAAAAATATTAATGTTGTAATTTGGATATGAAATGTTCCCCCATGGGCTCATATATTGAACACTTGGCGTCCAGCTGGTGGCACTACTTTGGGACATTCTGAAAAAGTTGTCAAGTGGGGTTTAGCTGTAGGAGGTAGGTCACTGGGGACGGGTCTTCGAGAGTGTGCTGTCCCTTACTGGTCCACCATGTGATGTGAAGAACCACCATCACACATTGCTGCCACCAGGAACTCAGCTGACTGGCTATTTCTTCCCTGCAGAGTGGACTGAGCACTGTGGAGCTGTGAGCTCGAGAAATCGTTCCTTTCTTAGATTGTCTCTGCACTTATTGTGGTTCTAACAAGGCTAACACTATTAATAACAATGTTTTACTTGTTTGTATATTTTTTTGTTTTGTTTTTGAGACAAGAGCTTGCTATGCAGTACAGGCTGGTCTTAATTTTCTATCCTCCTGCCTCAGCCTTCTGAATTCAGGAATTGCAGGCTTGCACCAGCATGCATGGATGCATTGGTTCTTTGTTGTTATTGTTGTTGTTTGAGACAGGGTTTCTCTGTGTAGCCCTGGCTGTCCTGGAGCTTGCTCTGTAGACCAGTCTGGCCTCAAACTCACAAAAATCCACCTGCTTCTTCCTCTTGAGTGCTGGGATTAAATGTGTGTACCACCACCTCCCGGCTCACTGATTCTTATAACCTGACTTTCAACTTCCTAAGTTTATCTTAAGCAATTTGCCATCATTCTTGGTAATAAGATTTTCAGGGCCACACATATGTCATTTTTAATTCATTCTCTTGTATTTGGCATTTTTTAGGTTGCTTCTGGTCATTTGCTAATATGAACATGTCTTATGGTACATTGCTATTAACTTTGGATAAATCCTTTTAAAGAAATTATGATATCAAAATGTATGAACCCTTTCCTTAGCTTGCTGCCAAGCTTCCCTGAAAAGTTGTGCAATTTGCATTCCTGCCAGCCCGGGATGACAGTGTCCTTTCCATTGAAGCTTTGCTCTGTAACAAGTCCGTGCAAAGACTTTCTATGATTATTATCACAATGCTTAGAAAGAAGAGAATGGGTCCAAGAGATGGCTCAGCAGTTAAGAGCACTTGCTGCTCTTGCAGAGGACCCAAGCTCGGTTCCCAGCACCCACTTTGGTGGTTCACAACTGCCCAACACTCTCTTCTGTCCTCCACAGGCACCTGCACAGGCACCTCACAGGTGCACGTGCACACGCAGACATATGTGTAAAGAAACATGAAAAAGTAATACATCATTAGACAGAGAGGACTGGGGAGGGTGCAGTGTGAGATGTGCATGCCCCACACTGCTGGCCTAGGAGAGGTGTGCAGAAGAGGGTGCGGTTTAGAGGTGGCAGGCGGCCGGTGGCTAAGCAAGAGCACAGGATGCAGTCTCTCCATCCCTCTTTGCAGCGCAGGTGCACCTTTGGCCAAAGCCAGGGTTCCTGAGCCCCCTGGCACTTTGCTAAAGCTCTGGATAAATACCGCGAACAGATTCGCTTTCTGAACTGGAGAAGAGCTCCTCCTTACCAGAAATTCCTATGACCTAAAATCCCTGCACCAGATCCTGAATCCCACTGGAAATGGTCTCCACAGACTCAAGGGTATGTTTGATTATTGTGCATCTTACTTCAGGTGAAGGGAACATGTGGTTCCCAGGGAACAAGGAGGAGCTCAGACACGGAGGAGACACTCCCAGCAATCCCGTGCCTCAGTGTGCTGGGTCAAGTTCTGACAGGGAAAGCTAATATTGGGGGTTCAGTCCGACGCCCCCAACCGGATGTGCAGCCGTCTCCCTCTGTTCCAGTTCACAGAGTGGGGAAATGGTTTATCTAATCACGGAGCCCCAGTCCTAGAGCAGCAGGGGCGACGCTGATAAGAGATGCACTCTGGGCCACTTCCAGGATGTGGGGACCAGGAAAGGAGGTGTGGTCAGATCTACTGAGGATTGCATGGGTAGTCAGGAACTTTTCCTGTCTCCTCGTGGCTAGTTCTTTTTCATAATCTTCTTGGCTTAGTCATCTTTCATGAAATAGTCTCAATTGACCCAGAGCATTTTATGGATGGCTCCTGGGAGATACAGTCACCCTTGTTCCCTCGGTCACAGGCGGGGGCAGGTGACTGCCAGCTGTGGGTGGAGCTTTTGTGGCCAAGCACAGAATGTTTCAGTTTGGGAAGTGGATTTCAGTCCCTCTTTTAAAGACAGCCACACATTATCCATGAGGCCAATCAAGGGAGAGGGGAGAAGGAAGAGAGAGGGACCTGAAGATCACATGAGGTTCCAGAGGTGATGTGTGTATGAGCAGAGGCATTCTGGGTTTGGAGTATTCACATCGGACCCATTTGCCAGGAACTGGTTTAAAGTTAGACATTTCTCCTCACTCTTGTATCTCATATGCAAAAGGTAGATTCTGTTGACCATCCAGAGAGGAACTGGAGATAAAATATAATTTGGATGAAAATGAATTTTAAGCTATAAATCATAACCTCTACTATCTCACCCCCCCCACCCCAGTAAGGATATAGTGTTGGAATCCAGCCTCTGGGTCAGGCCATAGCATCTTCAGTGGCCTCCTTTCACACCTGCCGATGGGCACCTTACTGAGACACTGACTGTGATTCCCTAGTTAATAGACTTTCTGGTGCCAGGATATGTCACCTGTGAAGTGAGTTTACATCAAAGCCACACATTCTGTTTCTCACCCTCCCTCTCCTGCCTGGGCATCAGAGAGCCTGGCTACAGGCTCTTACTGTGAAACCTCCCCCGTCCCCAGAAAGCTCTAAGAAATGGAACCCGTTTCTGCTATGTGGGCTCTGATTCTTTTCTTTGGAGACCAGAGACCTCCACCAAGCTCTCTGTCTCCGATGCTGGGACCCGATAGTCCCCAGAGCTCCTGCCATGCTGTTGCCTCCCTGTCTATCTGCCCACAGCATTAAGAGTCCTTCTAACAAACTCCACACTCCTCAGCAATCCATTTCAGTTTCGTCTTGAATCCCCTCTTGAAGCCTAACATCCTTCCTCTTGGTGGCTGAGTTATTTCCGGCCTCTAGAAAAAGTATAGGATTTGCTCTAGATCAAAGCCTTCTCAAAATTCTTGTTTATATGAGGTATTATTATTACTTTAATTGACAAGATCACTCTATGTAGCCCAAAACTAGTTTGTTATGTGTTATATAACCCAGGCTGGGCACTAACCTCTGGGCCTCCTGTTGTACCCTCCTAAGGCAGGGATTATAGGTGTCCCCTCCCCCACACACCTAGTTTCTCTCTCACTTTTGTGCTCTGAAAAATTGAAGAACTTTCAAGTGCTATTTATGTGTGTCATCACTGTTTATTATACCCAAAGTCAAAACTCAGGGTTGTGCCAGCAAGATGACTCAGTCAGTAAAAGCTCTTGGTATGCAAGGGTGATGACCTGAGTTTGGTCTCAGATTTCACTGTGGAAGAAGAGAGCCAACTCCCGAAGATTGTTTTCTGATCTCCTTATAGGTGCTGTGGCACATGTGCACCCCCCAGTGTACATACACACACCACCATCACCAATAATTGCAATTATTATTTATTAATAAAATTTAAAAGCTCAAGTTTAAAGCAGCTCTATTTAGTAATTCATTTTAAGAAAAATGATGAACCCAACAAAGCTAACATATTTGCATATAGCTTCCAATGTATTTATGTTTGATATTTGCATCTAATACTTCAAATGCATTTATGTTTAATACATTAAAAACAAATTTTTAATGCATTTTCCAGAACAAAATGATTGAGCAAGAACAGTAGCATTATTTTAATGTCTGCAGTTCTCTTTCATATCTGGGTTATTACATTCACCTGTTGTGATATATTGTTTGATTGAAGACTGTAAAGAAAATCTACACCCATATATGTGCAGTTAGGAAAAGTATTCTATTGTCCTTTCATAAAATTATGGATGTTATTTAAAACAATGTGTATGTAAGAAGTAGTTAGCTTAAAAATTAATTGCAGTTGAAGTCTGACCTCACAGTTCAATGAAGATACCCGTCTCTGTTATACTAAATAATCCTTTAGTGTATTGTGTTTCTGGGTGATATATTTTTTAAATTTATTTTATGTGTATGGGTGTTTTGCCTGCACGTCTGTATAACACATGCATGCCTGGTGCCTATGGAAGGCAGAAGATGCCATCAGATGCTCTGAAACTGGAGTTACAGATGGTTGTGAACTGCCATGTAGGTTCTGGGAACTAAACTTGGGACCTCTGGAAGAGCAGCCAGTGCTCCTAGCTGCTGAGCCATCTCTCCAGTCCCACTATATAAGACCGACTTTTGCATGGTTTGGTAGTATCATGCAATGATCACTGGGAAACAGTGCTTTGATGAGCTGGGTAGACCTTCCAAATGTTGAGACATCTCTTCACATGGTACTACACCCCACCAAACCTCTGAAGGAAATGGAGACACAGTTGCTCCACAGTATGGTTGAGGAGAAGGTTTGTATTGTAGATATTCGGGAGAGAACAGTCAAAGGCATCTGGAAGAATTCAGAACCAGGAAAACTGAACCTCACCAGCAGACTGGACTGGTCCAGGAAAGGGGGGGGGAGAGAAAGGAAGAGAAGACAGAGGGAGCAAAGGAGACCAAGAGAGAAGACCAAGTAGGGAGAGAGCAAAGAGATCCAAGAGAGCAGAAAGGGAGCCAAGAAATCACATAGCTGAACCGCCAGGTTATATAGGAATCAGAAACTGGGAGAAGGGAAACAAGGCTGGAGAGTTAGGGACAGGATGGGAAGTGCTGAGGGGACCTCAGGTAGAGTGAGCCAGACAGCCAGTGAGCTTTGGAATGCTAATAGGCACCACAATTAGCCATTTGCTCCAGGTCTCTTTTGGACCTAACAACCCCATTAGTTAATTTCACCACCAATCTATTCAGAAGGGCACTAAAGCACTGAAAAACTGTTCAGCTTATGGTACTGGTTGGAAAGTTTTCCAAAATTCAAATTTTTTTCTTGAAACTTCAGTGCTATCATTGGCAACAAATACTGTTCATGGGTTTTTGATGTGACCGGCTCATTTTGTTCATTTTAAAATAAGCTGCCACATATCCAAGTCTGGATAACCACATTTTGTCTACCAGTGATTCTTTTAGGTAAAAATTGGTGTTCCATTAAAAAGGGAAACAAGAAAAAAAAATTCTTGCAGCTCAGATTTCCCCTCCCTCCCCAGCTTGTCATCTAGACAGCCTCCACAGCAGCCTCCTCCCAAGGCTCTCCAGCACATCCCAGGGGCTGTCACAGCACAGGGACTCAAGGTTGAGGGGATGAGCAATCCCATCTGCTTTCTCCAGAACATTCCTAAGTGCAACTTCCTAGTGTGGTGATGCCAGACCCGAGTCAAAGGAGCAGGCCTTAGTGTCTCCTTCCATCCCTTCCGGCACACAGATGTAGCACAGTGCCAGAGATGAATACTATCTTCAGGTTATTATGAGAAATTGTCTTACTTGAAGGACCTTCCGAGTTTGGGGGCTCTCAGGGCTCCATGACCTACTCTCTAAAAGTCACTGTTCAGAGGCATCTGAGTCTAAAGCATTAACAATGATGATGATGATTACTCTAGCTAAAGGAAGTCTGCTGTGCCTAGTTTTATAGAATTTCCCCTTCTGTGATTGGACTAGATGTCAGGCTTCACACAGTGTTAATCCCACCGACATGAAGTGAAACCCCATCAGCCCAAGTCATGGCCACATTAATTAATGCAAGCTTTTCTTTTTATTCATGTACATGGGCTATCTCTCCCTAAAGGTGGGGTTCAAGAGATTACCATTGAATTTGGATAAGATAGTGGTTTTATAGTTCAGGAGTAGAGAGTTTCAAAATTGGGAAACAAGTTGGCAGATAAATAGGCGGGGTTATGGAAGCAGAACATAAGCAAAACAGGTTGATCATAAAAAACTTCTGAAACAAAGACATGGTAGCAAGGCGGTCATAACGAGGTGGTCATAATAACCCTTTGAAACAAAGACACGGTTGCCAATTCCTAGAACAGGCAGTACAGAATCATTTGTAGTTAAGGTTACAGGTGGGACATAGCCCTTGAGAAACAGATTTAATCATAAACAGGAATGGACCTAGTTTGTCTTTACCTTAATATGGCTTTCAAGCCTAGGATGGAGTAAGGGTATTTATCAACAGAAAGTAGATGAGGGCTGTGGTCCCTCTTGATGGCTGACATGGCTACACTGCCCGGCACCCAGGCACTTCAGACCTCCCCCAGGCAGGTAGCTTTGCTGGCAACTCTAGCATCCTAGAGCTACAGTGACTCAGGTCTTTAGCACTCGGGAACCTGAAACTCTCCATTCTTCGCTGTTTTGTTTCCAGTCATCTGCATCCTTATTAGCTCCCCAAACCCCCTCTTCTGCAGTGTTCTGTGCCTTTTCTCTTAGTAGCTTGAAACCAGCAGTCTATGGCCCATAGACCCCAGGAGTTCCATTACAGATTTTTTTTCATTGTTTTTGTTGAACTATATATTTTTCTCCACTTCCCTCCCCACTCCCCTTACACCCTCTCCTGTGATCCCCATGCTCCCAATTTACTCAGAAGATTTTGTCTTTTTCTACCTCCCTTGTAGATGAGATCCATGCATATCTCTCTTTGTTGTCTAGGTTCTCTGGGGTTGTGAATTGTAGGCTGGTTTTTCTTTGCTTTATGTCTAAAAGCCACTTATGAGTGAGTAAATATTATATTTGTCTTTCCGGGTCTGTGTTACCTCACTCAACATGATGTTTTCTAGCTCCATCCATTTGCCTGCAAATTTCAAGATGTCATTATGTTTTTCTGCTGTGTAGTACTCCATTGTGTAAATGTACCACATTTTCCTTATCCATTCTTCAGTCGAGGGACATCTAGGTTGTTTCCAGGTTCTGGCTATGACAAATAATGCTGCTATGAACATAGTTGAGCACATGTCCTTGTGGTATGATTAAGCATCCTTTGGGTATATACCCAAAAGTTGTAATGCTGGGTCTTGCAGTAGGTTGTTTCCTAGTTTTCTGAGAAATCACTTTGGATACTGATATCCAATGGGGCTGTACCAGTTTGCACTCCCACCAGCAATGGAGGAGTGTTCCCTTTACCCCACAACCTCTCGAGCATAAGTTGTCATCGGTGTAAAAACCTTGGCCATTCTGACAGGTGTAAGATGGAATCTCAGAGTTGTTTTAATTTGCATTTCTCTGATGGATAAGGATGTTGAGCATTTCCTTAAGTGTATTTTAGCCATTTTAGATTCCTCTGTTGAGAGAGTTCTCTGTTTAGATCTGTACCCCATTTTTTTATCGGATTATTTGTTCTTTTGATGACCAGTTTCTTGATTCTCCTGAATTAATTGCCTGTCCTATTTTATTTCTGTTGCTGTGGCAAAGAAAGCACCATAAGGGAGGAAAGAGTTTGTTTGGCTTACAATTCCAGGGTATAGTCCATTATTGCAGTAAAGTCAAGGCAGAAACTTAAAGCAGCATATCCACAGCCAAGAGAGAAAGAGAGTAAACATGGAGATGCTTGCTTGCTTGTCGCTTGTGCTCAGCTAGCTTTCTCCACTATTATAGAATTCAGTGCCCATTCTAGGGAATGGTACCACTCACAGTGGGCTGAGTTAAGTAACAGTGAAGACAATCACCCACAGATCGACCCAGGGGCCAACTTGATCTAGATAATCCCTCAATTAAGATCTTCTTCCCAGGTGATTCTAAATTGTGTCACCCAACAGCCAAAACCAATCAGCGCATCACAGTTATGAACCTATACTTGGTGTATCGAGACTCAATCCTACTATAAGCCCAGGAACACCTGTCTTCTCTTAAAGGCATTTCAGAATTTGGCGTTTTTACTTTTGCACAGGTAACTGGCCGAGAGTGACAAGGAGGCCCACCTCCTCTAGTCAAGACCCTACCATCTCCTGCTGTTCCACAGAAGCCCCCTTTACTCTTACTCACTCCTTGGACCTCACTAAGATTAGAATTTGATGTCTCCACCTCTTAAAGAGAAAAGGCATTTTAAGATTTATTTTATTTGACTTGGTAAGCTATGCATCAGTTAATGACTGTCCTCAATAAGTAGTAGTTTTCAGTTTTGATTTTTTTTTAACTTTGTAATGTTAACAAATGCCATATGCATTCGATGGAAGCCATGCTTGAAAGTTTGGATTTCCGTCTTTTTCTGGGTTAGTGGTGCTCCAGGGGTGTCAGGGCGTGAGCACAGAATCACAGGTTCCAGCCAGCCCTAGGATCAAGGATAACAGATAACCTCACAGGGGATTCTAACCAGTGCGTGTGTTGGATGGTTTTGTGAGCTTGGCCCAAGGGAACACCCTGAACTTGCATAACATTCTGAGGGGCTAGAAAGACGGCTCAGCAGTTTAGAACACGTTCTGTTCTGAGAGAGGACCAGAGGCTTGGCTCCCAGCACTCGAGAGTCAGCTCACAACTACCTGTAACTCTAGCTCCCGGGCACCTGACACTCTCTTCTGATCGCATGGTTCTCAAGCATAAGCTTTGCAGATGGCAGGGTAGTATGGAATATCCAAAGGTTCCATGTGTCTGCTAGTCAGCTGTTTGCAAAGCTGTGATGTTCAAGAGCTTAGTTGTACTACCTGCATCTTCACCTTTGGGTACTTCTAACCTGTGCTGGGTTTATTGGCACTCAAGCCCACTGCAAGGCAAGGAACATCTGTCGTTTTAAAAATCCTTCTGTTTTGGCCAGAAAGACACAACCACCCGCTTGATGGTATTCTGAAAGGCATCCCATAATACGTATAAACTGAGCTTCCCAGTTAGCATGTGTAGAGACTCAGAGTAGTGGGTACTTGGTGGCCCTGGAGCTACTTGCCATAGAACCTGTGCGGTCCACAGAGCACTGTGTAAGAACCACAAATACTGCGCGTGTACAGCTCAGAAGAAGAAACGCACAGTGTTTAAATGCTTGTGTAGAGATGAGCGGGCCAGGAAGCTGGCCCTGCCAAGGAGCGCAGTGTGCTGAATGTAAAATAAGACAGCTTTGAAACATCTGCCGATTCCTAGCTCTGCAGCACCAGCTGAGGACCTAGGGTTCTCTCTCCAGCCGTGTCTGAGTGGGTCCTGTTTAAGGTCACTAGTGGCCTTTGCTGTGTACATGGTTCTCATTTGGTTGGGCCTAGAAGAAATATCTTGACCAGCTCCCTTTAGAGTGCTTCAGGTGTGGGTTGGGGTTTGCAGACAAAACCATGACCATTGTTTGAAGGAGTCCTTTGTATGCCCCTGACTACTGGCCACTGAGTGGTCTGAACCTGGGTGGGAATGCAGGCCTGACCTGAGCCAGCAAGATGAGTCAACCGAGGGAGACCAGGGATGAGAGGCAGAGTTCAAACACAGCATCGCGGTTCTTTTTCTCTTTTATAAAAAGATCAATCTCATGTCTAATTCATTTGAAAATTCTCCACTTCTCTGTGTGTGTTTTTTGGTAAAAATAGAAGTCTCTGAGGATTGCAGGTTCCCGCTGAATTTTACCAACAACTTCTCGAAGCTTGGGAACCAGGTTCTTCTAATCTTTCCTTGAGTGAATTAAGCACCAGTGGGAGGCTTGCTTTCCGGATGATCGGTTTGGATAAAAGACTTTCTGCTCTGCTGTAGGAGGCTTTTAAGGTCATTCAATCAATCTGCAATGCTAGAGAAAAGCACAACTAAGACAGTGGACTAGTTGGGCTCTGGACCCTTCTCCCATCCCTGTCCCTTTTGTCCCTTCCCTGCCATTGCTGCAACAGATTCCTAGTGTTCTTCCTTGCACTCTGGAAGAGTTTTTCAACAGACAAATAGGTTTGAGTTTTCCCCCTGGTTATGAGCTTTGGTGCCTCTCTGGTTCAAAGCAGGCATGGTGTTTGAAGTTCTGCTTGAGGGGTTGGTGATGGAGAAGGAGGAGACCGTTGGGGTGCTGAGGATGCTCCACTCTGTACCTCAGATGGTAGTATGAGAATTCCTGTAGTTGTGCCTCTGGGATGTGTACACTTTGGAGCACGATGTAATTCTATAAAGCCTTTCAAAGTGGTTTAGTGCTAACCTAACCATCCCGTCCTTCCAAGGTGGGAGTGTAGAATATGGGGGAGGAGGATGCTGAGATTCCTGAAGGTCATTGGATTTTGTGTCTCTGAAGTAGAGCATCAGGATAAGGAGCAGATCTGTTGATGAATGGAATCAAGGAACTTCAGAGTGCTGGGATAACGACAATAGCAAGAGACCTCTAGAATCCATTACAAAAGGTTATGGTTTAAGGCTAAAGATGGAGAATTAATCCCGGCTCAAGTCCTATCCAAGAAGAGATTTGTTTCAGATGAAGGCTGATTCGGCGGAGGCTGGCTGTGGCTCTTAGCAGAAATGTGAAGATGTTCTAGTGCACACTTACCTGAAATTTGCAATCAGGACAGCTAGGGGGACAGAAGGCCACAGAATATGGGACTGATGTCAGCCCTTTCTCAGACACAAGCTGGGAAAATGTCCTTGAGAATTGACCTTTATGGTTGAGCCAACAAAGACCCTGGAGGAGCTGAGACTCAAGGTTTATTTGTGTTTAGCAAGATGCAGGGAGTAGGCAGAGAGAACATGGCTTCCAGTGCCAACAGAGTCACCAGCTTGAGTGGTTTGCGCAGCGGCCGGTCTTTCTTACCTGCCTTTTAGTGGGGGAAAGTGCTCTTTGCACCAAGTTTGGTGTCACAAGCTTATAACACCAGCACTTGGGGAGTTGAAACAACAGAATTATCACCAATTTGAGGTCAGCCTGGGCTATATAATGAGAACCTGTTTCAAGAACAAACAAACAAACCACTCAGCAGCCACTCTTTCTACTTAATACTTTGCGGATCACCTTAACATTTACTGGCTGTTGAGTTGGCCTTGCTGGGGGCTCTTTCTCACTTTGGTGGCCTTCTGCATTATTGTATCTTATTCCCACACAATCCTGGGACCTGACCAATATTTGTAGAACAGCCCGAGGTGTCCAGGTCCTGAGAAGGAGGTCCTGACACTCCATAGCCAACTGGCCTAGTCCTCTTTCTGCTACATAATACCACAGACTAGACAGTTTACAAAGCAAAGAGAAAATTTATTTCTCACAGGTTTGGAGGCTGGGAAGGCCAAAAGCAAGTGCCAGTGCTGGGCAAGGGCTTCAGGGCTGCCTCCCAACCCAGTGTAGGGAAAGTATACCTGCCAGAGACCACCTTCCAAACTCTCGCCAGCAACCCACTCCCTCTGTAACTGGCCCACCACCTTGATAGTGACCTGAAAGATCTTTCTGTGAAGAAAGATTCCCTTGTGACCCTTTCACCTCTTAAAGGCCCTGACTCCCAATAGCCACACTGACAATTTAAGTCTCCATCTGAGTAATAGAGGGGACATTCAAACCTTGGGACTCCCTGAGGAGTGGGTCTCCTTCTCCAGGAGGCTGGGGCTCAGAGGGGGAGTACTCCAAGCACACAGCTCATCAACAGTAAAACAAGGGTTCAAACCTTGGAATATCTGTCTCATAATCCTGGCTCTGGCTCTGCAGAATGAACTCATTGCTCTCCTAATCATTCCCTTCCTGCTCAGCAATCCCAAGGGTTGCTGTCTTTTACTCAGGGGAACTTAACTATCCCACCAATGGACCCAAAGTTCCATGGATCATCAAAGTATGCAAGTGTCTCTGAGACTGGGCCTCTAGTAATGGTCGGTCACATCTCTAGCCATATGGCATCTTCATACCATGCGTTAAACAATGTGGTGGTTTGAAAGAAAATGACCCCTGAAGGGAGTGGAACTATTAGGAGGTGTGGCTTTGTTGGAGTAGGTCTGGTCTTGTTGGAGGAAGTGTGTCACTGTGGAGGCGGGCTTTAAGGGTTCATATACGCTCAAGGCATGCCCAGTGAGACAGTCCACTTCCTGTTGCCTTCTGATCAAGATGTAGCCAGCACCATGTCTGTCTGCACACCACTGTGTTTGTTATACCATGGTGATAATGGACTGAACCTCTGAACTGTAAGTGAGGGTTTTCCTGTATAAGAATTGCTGTGGTCATGGGTGTCTCTTCACAGCAATAGAAACCCTAACTAAGATAAGCATATTGAAATGTTTGCAGCTGTTAGCACATATCAGCTTCCTTTGTGGGCTTCTCTGTCTAGAATCTATAACTTTCCCATTGTTATTGACATGGGAGAGTATAAATAAATACATAGATATGATGATGCTCTTGATTGGAAACTGCAGAAAAACCCTACCCCAGGAATCTAAGTAGCAAGAGGGAGTATTATAATTTCACATAATAAGAAATCCTGAGAGGCCAGGCATGGGGAAACGGAGGCAGGTGGATCTCTGAGTTTGAGGCCAACCTTGTCTACATAGAGAATTCAAGGCCCGCAAAGTCAAAACAGTGAGACCCTAATTTAAAAGGAAAAAGAAAGAAAGAAGGGAAGAAAGAAAGGAGGGAGGAAGGAAAGAAGGAAGGAAGAGAGAAATGAGGAAGGAAGGAAGGAAGGAAGGAAGGAAGGAAGGAAGGAAGGAAGGAAGGAAGAGCCCCATGGAGGAGAGGCTCCAATGCAGAGCCTTGGCTCTGGGATCTTGCCCCAGCCTCTCTGCACTGGCTTCACCCTCAGGCCAGCAGCAACAGGATGGTGGTTCCAGATCTTATATCCAGACACATCAACATTCGTGATGTGCTCCTTCCCTGTGCCTCCCACCTCAGAACCTGCCAGCCTCTCACCCAGTGCTGTATGGACTAATTACAGACTCTCCCTAAATCAGGAGGAATGTATTAACCCCCAAGTTAGTCTAAGCCAAGGGTTGGGGATTGGGCTATGCCAGGGAAGATGAGCACCCAGAAGTGGATCTGTCTATAAGGAGGGTTCAGAGTTGGAGTGGGTCTTTTATTTTTATAATTAATTAATTGGTTAATCTCTTCTTAAGACAGCGTAAGGAAGGTCTCAGGGTTGGAGTGGATCTTTTATTTTTGTAATTAATTAATTGGTTAATCACTTCTTGAGACAGGGTAAGGAAGGGCTCAGGGTTGGCGTGGATCTATTATTTTTTGTAATTAATTAATTGGTTAATCACTTCTTGAGATAGGGTTTCATGAAGCCAAGGCTGTCTTTGACCTCCTGATCTTCCTGCCTTTGCTATCTGAGTGTTAGGATTATAGGTATTTTCCATCTCATTTAGTTTTGGAGTGGATCTTAACTGGCATCCGGTTCCACCTTGCTGAGGAAAAGGTTCCTCCAGTTCTCAGTTCCACCTCTTCACACCTCCAGTCCTCACTTCTGCAACCCCTCTCTCTCCCCATGGCCTTTCTGCAGCGTGACTCTTGGTGTTTGCATGACCCACTGGTCCCACACGCATTACATCAGCTCTCTGTTCACACGCGTTTCTCCAACCCATTCATCCTGGTGTGATACCCGCCTAGAAGGCTTGTGCCTCCTTCCTAAGCCGTCTCCAAGCACCCAGACTAAACCACCCACTGCAGTCCCTGCCCTTATCCTCTAGTCCTGGGAAGGAAGCCTCTCCATGTGTTCACTTAGTGTGTTGCTCACCAACTTTCCAAGCTCCTCATGCATTTTATAGATGTGCTTTGAGTTTCTTGAGCGTATGGCAGTGTCTTCCAGGTTTTTTTTTTTTGACATCTCTAGCAACAGGATCCCCACACACATACTCCTCTGTCCTCAGAGCTCCACAACTGCGCTTGGAGGGTAGACAGCCTGGGCGTCCTCAGCCGCATCTCTCACCTCCCTGCTTGCAGGGATGACAGCTGTGTCCGCACGTGTGAAAGCTTGCAGGGCCAGTTGATCTTTGGAGTCAGGATGTCATATCTTCTGTCACACTGCTAGGCTACAACAAAAGGAGAGAACTCAGAGGGCACCGAGATGGCGTCCTTTGCCTGTCCTCCACCGGCTTCGGGGGAGGGGAGTCTACACATCCTAAGCCTCAGCTGAGGCAGCATCTGCATCCTCCCTTGCCAAACCCCTTTATTTCTCCCTTCCTCTGCTGCCACTCAGCTTTGTGCAAATCCTTTGTTACTGCCTTAGCCCAGCATTAAATCGTCCCTTATATGCTGGCCTGCCTGCTTCCACCTAGGTGTGAGTTCCTTCAGGGACACAGTTATGCTGGACCATTGAGTCATATGAGGACAGATCCATGCTGGTCAGGTAATAGGAGCTTAACAAGTCCCTGTTGGTTTAAATTGCATTCGTCGTTGCTTAGGATAGCGGAAAGCAAGATTCTGAAAACGTGAATATGTAACTTAATAAACACAACAACTTACATAGGATCTGTCCTGAGCGAGGACAGGAAGAAACAGAGTGGCAATTGATAAGAACCACCCTTCTGGGAATGAACTGTTTTGTTTTCGAGAGAAGGTCTTGTTCCGTAGCCCAGACTAGTCTTGAATTCTCTGTATGGGCTGGGATGACTTTGAATTTGTGGCGACCCTCCTGCCGGCCTCCCAAGTGCTGATGTTACACGCAAGGGTTACCACACTCTTTGTAACGCCAGAAACAGTGCGAGGCTGGGATCACAGGTGTGTGCCAGCACACCCAATGAAACAATAAAGCGGTAACTGTCGCACATCCTGCCCAGCCTAGCCCAGTGCCTGGAGTGCAGGCAGTGTTCTGCTGTTCTTGTGGACAAGTAAATGGAAGGCCAGAAGATGGTTGTGCTTGGGGCTGGATTCTGAGGACAAGTAGGAACCAGGAACCTAAGGCAGATGGGGCGGGGCTGCAGTGAGGGAATTGTCACTTTCGTATATTTAATCATTTTGCCCTGGCTCAGCAAGCCATACCCTATCCCCACCCATCCTCAGACCTAGGTACTCTGTAGTCCCATCTCAGGTCCTGGGCTTAGGCTTCAGGGCAAGAGGATGAGGCAGGCCTGGAACTCTGGTGGGCGTCAGGACAAGTGGAGGCCTAAGACCATGCACGATAAACCAGGCAAGTGAACTATTCAATAAAATACAACATAACTTCCCACATAGACAGGCACAGCAGAGCAACAAAATGCAGGCCTGGGGAGATGACGCAGTTGAGAAAGTACCGCCTTGTAAGCATGAGGACCTGAACCCAGTTCCCAGAACTCACTTTTAGAAAGCAGGGTGTGGCGTGGACTCATGACCCCAGCACTGGGGAGGGAGAGACAGGAGGCTCCCTGGGGCTCACTGGCCAGCTTGTGTTTGTGGCAGGCTTCATATCAGTAAGAGGCCCAGTCTCAAAATCAAGGTGCAGTGGAGGATTGGCATTCTGGCTTCTTCATGTGCATGTGTGCATGTACCTGCACTCACATGCACACATACATACTCAGCATGTGAACACACACATGTGCACAAAACAAAAACAAAATGCAAAATGTGGATGAAAATAATGTTTTTATGTGACTGGACTGGAATTTAACCAAAGGCAACTAAGTTATGTTCTTGTGAGGTGAACGCGTGGCCATGATGCTGGGGTCAGAGGCAAATGTGTGGCCATGACTGTGCTTGACTGTGCTGGGGTCAGAGGTGAACGTGTGGCCATGATGCTGTGGCTTTGAACCCAGGTCCTCGTGCTTGTGCAGCAGGTGCCTTTACTCACTGAGCCATCGTTTTTAGCCCCCATGAATTTTACTTTCCATGATTTTATTTTAGCAAAATCACTTATTATATTGGCATATAAATCAAGATATTCACATTGTTTATCAGGGTGTGGTGGTACATATCTTTAATCTTAGCTTTTACAAGGCAGAGTCAATGTGGATTTCTGTGAGCCCAAGGCCAGCCTCAATTACATAGCTAGTTCCAATCAGAATGAGACTCTGCCAAAATAATAATAATAATAGTAATAGTAATCATATCTGTTTTCTGTTGTAAAATTATCTGAATTTTAAAAATTTGATTCTACTGTGTCTGAGGTTTTAACACATTTTATCATAAGTTATAGACTGAGTTGAATATAGACTATTTGAGTATACCTTTTTTACATTTTTTTTTATTATTGTTGTCCTTTTTTTCTTTCATTTTCTTTTTGAGAGAGGGTCTCCCTACATAGCCCTGGCCATCCTGGACTCAATCTATAGACCAGGCTGGCCTTGAACTTACAGAGATTCACTTGTCTCTGCCTCCTGAGTGCAGGGATTAAAAGTGTGTGCCACTTGCCCTCTTTATATTTTCAATAAAGTAATTTTCCCTTAGACGACTAATATGTTTGCTGAAATTGAGGGATAAGCACAATAATAACTAGTGGATATAACATTTTAATGTCTAATTATTATTTTAACGATTTATTTATTTTTCATGATGGGTATTTTGCCTGTATGCATGTCTGTGTTGCCATGTACGTGTGTGGTGCTTTTGGAGGCCAGAAGAGGGCATTGGATTTCCTGGAACGGGAATTACAGACAGTTGTGAGCTGCCATGTAGCTGCCCTTCTAGAGCAGACTGGAGTTTAACTGCTGAACCATCTCCCCAGTGCCTAAAACCAATATTATTAAAAGAAAACTTTACTCACAGCCATGTGCAGAGGTGCACCCCAGCACTTGTTCACACCCAGGTGTGGAGGTGCACCCCAGCACTTGTTCACAGCCAGGTGTGGAGGTGCA